>CATIWM010081773.1:0-30142 GCA_949671775.1 Mallotus repandus
CTTCGTTTAACCCTTCAAAAAGGCAATTTTGTGTTTTACTTGTTTTAAAATTCTTATTTCCTAGTTGGTTTGGGATTGTTTTAGGGTTTTCTATTTAAGACTTTTTGTTTTTGGCTTTTGGACATTGTTATGAATAATAGAATTCGACTCTTTTGAGATTTCCCAAAATTCTTTGAATTTTGATGCCTATTTCCTGAATTTGAGAATTGTAGGTTGTAGAAGATTAGTGATTGGTAGTCGTGCGCGATTCAACAATCATTAATATTTATCCTAACATTCTTCCCCTATGTCAACAACGATAACTTAGATATTTATTCTTAGTGAAAGATGAGGACAATGATGCATGAAAGCTTCAATTAATATGCCTTTTTTTTGTGTAGGAAACATTTTCATGTTGGAAACTTCAGAAAATGTTTCTCAAATTTCTTCAAGGGATAATTACTATTACCCTCATGAGGTTTGCCCAAATTAACTAATTCGTCCCTGCATTTTTGAAAGTCAATCAAATGCCCCCTCAAATTTGACACTATATATTATTTTCCTCTTACCGTTTAACTTATTTATCCTTATGATATTGTTAAATTTATCAACTTGGTACCAAAAATTATTTTTTTTACATATTATTAATATTAATATTTTTATTCATTTCATCAATAAAATTAATTAATAAAATTTTTAATAATTAACAAATTTTTATAGACCCCAATAATTGATAATTATTATTTAATTACCAAATATATTTTGGTTTTTAACACATTAATTAAAATTATTTTTTTAAAGGAAAAAATAAAAATTACACTCCAAGTTCTTCACCCTCATCTGCTTTTTTTTTTTTTTACCCACCATCGTCATCCCCTATCACCCTTCCTTCACCACATCACTGTCATCCACTATCACCGTCACCATCATACCTCCTTCACTACAACACTGGCATCCACCATCACCCTCACCATCATAGTTCCTTCACCATCACCGTCACCATCACACCTTCACCGTCACCGTCATTTGGGTTTTTTTCACCGTCACCATCATTTGGGTTTTTTTCACCGTCACCACCGCCCTTAGTCTTCTCCTGACTACTCTGCCCGCGACCCTTACCCATTAAAAATGCATGGACCTTTAAGCTTTTAGTTTGCTCAAATTCTGGAGAGGCGGCGATGGCAGTGTGGGTAGTGTTGTTCTTGGCTCTACAAATTCAGGCACCAACGATGATGATGGTGACGAAGATGATGATGACGATCCTTTTTTTACTGACTTCCATAGCAACACTAACAACATTTGTTGTTGATTTATTGATTTTGTGGTGTTGATTTATTGTTAATTTATTGATTTTGTGGTATTGGTGTTCATTTGTTGTTGATGAAGTGGTGGTGTTGATTTGCTACGGTAGTGGTTGGCTATGGCAATGGTTGGTTGTGGCAGTGGTGGTGATTTATGTGGTGGCCGATTGTGATAGTATTGATGGTGTATGGTGGCAGTTGAGGTGGTGGTGTATGGTGATAATGGTGGTGGCATGTGTGTGGTGGTGAGAATGGGGGTATTTTGAAGAGATGGTGTGGATGAAAGGAAGATAAAGTTAAATGGACCTATATGATATTTTTTATATCACCAAATTACAACTCAACCCCTTAACTTGTGATGTATATGTTGATAAAAATAAATTTCCTAATTATTTAAGGGTAGTTTTGGCATTTTGTATAAATTAACATGCTTTAACTGTGATTATTGCTTTGACTAACAAAATATACTTTCAATTTTTAACGGTAACGGGAGACTAGTTAATAAAAGTAAAACTAAGGGGGCATTTAATTGACTTTTAAAAGTGTAAGGACGAACTAGTTAATTTGGCTAAACCTCAGGGGGTGACAGTAATTATCCCTTTCTTCAAATATACCATTTTTCCTTTTTTCATGTGCATGCTATGCATAATGAGGATGCACAATTGTTTCAAGGAAATTTAATATGATTCTGATTGCGCTAAGAAAGTAGCCTTCTATGTTCGTATTCAGAAATTCTCATTCTACCAAATTGACCAAAAAAATTAGTTAAATAACTTTGTAATCCAACAAAATTGTATTAAATTGTTAGAATATGATTAGGTACCCATGATGGTCTACTCGAATCCATTTTATATATAATTAAATTTGCTTTAATTAATAAAAAAAAAAGAGAATGGATAAGTTTATTTAACATTTAAAAAACTTATTTGCTTTAATTAATCAAATAACTGAAAAGTGAACTATTTAACATTTAAAAAAAAAAAGCTTAAGCATAGAAGCATACTAGAAATAAAAAAGAAAACAACAAACTGAAAGAAAAGAGAAAAGTTTTCTCTAAATTTGAATCTTACTTTCTTTACACAAGGGATATTTAGGTTGTGAATATAGAAAAGGTTTTCATATTGTGATTTATTTTTTGAATAGTGATACAAGTTTGAGAATTGGTTCTAGAAATTTGCAGTATGAGAAATCCGTAGTTTCTTCATCTTTTTGTTTTCTATTTTTCTTTATTGGTATCAGAGCATGTTTATTTATGTTCATGTCTGAAAATAAGGATTAAAGTATAAAAAATTGCAGCGATTCAATTCTGCCATATTTATGCATATTTGTTAGGCATGTCTATACTTGTTCATGTGGCATACTTTGGATGATTTTTTGGCTATGTAAAATATATTATATGTTTTCTTTGTCATAACATAATGAAAGTAGACATTGTAAGCTTTCATTTGATATATAGATCATGTATTTTGGTTAAAAAAATTATTATGTTATATCTTTAACCCTGATCCAAATGCACAGTTATAGGTGCAACTATTGACTATTTTTTCATAAGTCATAACAAAATTGCATAGTACTTTTATTTTGGTGGTTGAACGGCTCTTTATGCATTTAATGCACCTCCAACATCTTTTTTTTCTTTATGAGAGTATAAATACTACTCATAACCAAGCTGGAAGAAGAGAATGAAGTTGAGTAAAAACCCTAAGAGCTATCTTTGAGCATTTATTCTTAAATTTAATCTTCAACCACCAAAGATCTTCATCTTTAATTCTTTGTAATCTTTTCTATCTCAAAAGTGTTCTTGAATATGGGTTGGTGAATGATGTAGGACAACAGTAACATTTCTACAATTTCCACGTTTTTCCTTCTTCATTTGCCTAGTCAACAAAGGTTGTTCTAATTAGTTAATAATCAGTTGTGTTACAGCTGAGTTTATAGTGTTCTTATCACTTATTTTCAATATTTACAACTATCAAACCCTTTTTTTCTAAAAGGGTTGTTTAGTTGTATCAAATTTCAGTTGTGTTTAATTAGGTGTCTTTTTGGTGTATTTTCAACATTGCAGGCTGCCAAACCTTGACTAAAAGAATGACCAGTTGTATTCTCATTTAGCAGTCTATATAAGGCTGAATTATTGTAGTTTCATAATCAATCTATTCTTAATAACATTTATGTTATTTTGTGTTGTCAAAACATATTGTTCT
Organism: Mallotus repandus; assembly: GCA_949671775.1. Lineage (NCBI taxonomy): Eukaryota > Viridiplantae > Streptophyta > Magnoliopsida > Malpighiales > Euphorbiaceae > Mallotus > Mallotus repandus. Next base: position 3,485 of record CATIWM010081773.1, read on the forward strand.
CTAATAGTTATAGGTTGTTTCAACCTTAACTGTTGTGTATTTCAAGCAGATTTAGAGTTGTTTCAATTTTAAATTTTGTCATTCTTTGTTTCACCGTATCAGTGATTGCAATCATTCAATAGCTCAATAATTGGATTGAGCTAGTTAGTATTAGGATTTAAACACTTGTAAGCTAAGAGGATTGTTCTTAACACTTTGGGCTTGAGTGTGAGCTTTAAGAAAACACTTGTAAGCTAAGAGGATTGTTCTTAGTGCTTAGGTTTGAGTGTGAGCTGGATTTAAGCTTGTAAATGTTTGATCTACACCTTGAAATAGATTGATAGTGGATTGAAACTCTCAACAAGTAGTTGAGGAGAGGACGTAGACTTTAAGGGCCGAGCCTCTATAAATTTTTATTTTGCCGGCACTTGTGGAATTGCAAAAGATAATCAGTGGTTGTAATTAGATGAAAATTAATTTAACGGTTCTAATTCTATTTATATTATAAATTTCTTGTATTTTTCGTGCTCTACTTCTTCTAGATAGGAAATTTTTATTTTCCAGGCACTTGTGGACTTGCAAAAGATAATTAATGGTTATAATTAGATGGAAATTAATTTAACTGTTCTAATTTTATTTGTATGAATACAAATGTTTATATAGTAATAAGAGCCTTAACTATGTATTACTTTGTATTTGGGTTGTAAATTTTCCACCTCTCCTTTATATATAAAGTAATGAGGTAAATAAAGAACAAATGATTATATTGGGAAAAACTAGAAACGAAAGTTAATTGAAAAGTTGGAAGGCTTAAAGTCCCTATTATCTAGTTTTTGAATTCAATCTTTGAAGTGTGGTTGCTAAACTTTAATAAAATTCAATTGCCATAAATAATTTACAAGGATTGCAGCGCACAAATAAATTAATTTTTATTTATTTGGTGTAATTTTTAAGAGAAACATATAATGGTTGATGAAAGCTAATTTGGAAAAAAAAATTCTTTCAATTTAGGCCTTGTTTGTTTGTAGAAAATATTTTTTTCATAAAAAATATTTTTTTGATATTTGACTGTAATATTAAATGAGAATAAATGAAAAGAGAAAATATTGAAAAATAAATGAGAAAATAATAAATTAGAAAAGGTATTAAGAAATCATTTTTCTTTATTTTAAAGTTATTTTTTTAATTAATAATTTATTTTTTTTTTCTAATATTTTATTTTTTTAACTTATTTTTATAATCTAAACACTAAAAAATAAAATAAATATATTTTTTAAAAAATATTTTCTGCAAACAAACAAAACTCTTAAAATGAACAAATAATTATGAACAAACCCCATTAGCTGATAGTGATAATCCCATTATATTGGGCTAGAAATAGAAGTTAACCTAATTGTTAGAAAAGTTCAAATCGGGATAATTTGGCACTGTTTCCACCGATAATTGGAACCGTGACGAGGACAAACCGAATCTCGATCCACCCGAACAGAGTCCCGACCAAAACCCTGTAAGCTGCATCCCTTCCATTTGAACAAAACAGTAAAAAAAATTGAAAAATGCAGAGACTATGCACCAAGTTCCGATCTTTAGCTGAACAATCAATCAAAACTCTGCCCGTCTTCTCCTTGTCTCGTCGCCAACTTCACTCTTCTCCACAGCTTCACCAACCTATCCTTTTCGCTTTTGCTTCTCGTAAATGGAGCCTCACTGACGCATCTTCCTTTCAATATCCTTCGATTTCTTTTCTGTTGCCATTGCGTTCTTCTGGAGCCCTTTTCTCTGTGCGTTTATGGGTTTATGTTGTTTTAGCAGTTTCTGTTCTTGTTTCTTGATTTTGTGTGCAGTGTATGACGAAATGCCACATAGAAATGCACTGAATATGTTCCTTTCTTTTGTTTATTATTATTTTGAATTTAGTTGGAGCAGGTACGTCATGTTTCCTCAAGGGAGAGGCGAAAGAGAAGGAAGCCGGCGACACCAGTAACCTCCAAACTCAAGAAAATCAAAATAAAGTCCTATTCGTAGGTTTTAATCAGTATAGAAATTCATTATCTTTCTTTTTTCTGCAAATACTTTCTTATCTGGTTTGATATTTGATTGACATCTTGTAATGATCAGGTCCTACAAGTCTAGATTTCGGACAATGAATGATGGGTCCATCCGTCGCTGGAGGGAGGGCAAGAATCATAATGCACACTTAAAGGTATGCCCTTTCATAATTTAAAGGCATGAATTTTTGTTTCCTTTGCATGAAAATTTATTTCATCTTTTGCTGCATACATCCCATGAACAATAAGTTGACAAAGATTGCAGATTATTTGATTGTTCAAAGTGTGAGCTAGTTCTGCTTTACATGACATAAAGTTACTATGAAATTATTGTAGACAAGACGATGATCGCGATCCCACTGCCCTTCTTATATTAATCTTATTCGTTAGCATTTGATTCTTGGAAGTCAAATCCCATCTCTATCATTTCTAGTTTGTAGTTTGTCGTCATTGCATTTTAAATAATCTGAATTGAACAGTTGACATTGAAGAGAATGTGATTTCTATAATTTCCCAATCTTAAACTATTATTATTTAGTATATCTGTGATCTCATCATATTGAGTGTGCTTTTACATGGTCAATATCTGCACTATATGCAGAAATCCAAATATTAGCATAGTCACTTGGAAGATGAACTGTATTTTCTAGAAAGTTTTGCCGTAGAAACAGATGATTGGTGCTCTGTATATCTAATGTCAATGGCACTCATGTTGCTACTGTCATTGTCACCACCCAGCATGTTGTCATCCTTGATGCTTACCTGTAACATGCCATCATTTATGTCCACCGCTAGCACCTCCCTATTAACGTATAACTGAATTTTAAAAAAATAGATATCATGACCATGCCCAAATATTTGTGCCTTCAAATGCAATTTCTTTTACACTTTGCTATTACTTTAATAAATCATCATAAATACAATCTCAAGATGAGTTTCCCATTCTTGGAAAATAGTGAATGGAAAAAAGAACTTAATTAAAATGCTGCTATATGTTTTATCAGGAATGAACATTCCAACACAGATGCTGAGCTAAGGTCCATAGTTCGCCCTTTTATTGGTGCATAGATTCCCAGGAGAGTATATCAATTTCTTTCTTTTGAAATTTAATCAGTACCAATGCACTTCAGTGGTTTGCTATGAGAGAAAAGTTCACACTACACTTGTTTGGAGAGCAAATTTAAAGGGGTAGATGGAGTTCATGAATCAGTTGCCACTAAATTTAGTTGGACTTATGCTTGAACCAAGCTTTTATTGGAACTCTGAACAGCAAAGAAATTAGGGTGCTATAGTTGAACAATTTGATTCGTAGTGATTGATATGGTTAGGTTTTTAATAATTTAGGAGGAAAATTAGTGTGCAGTTGCATTTGAGATCAGAGGCAGACTGGTGGACATGTTTATGCAATGAATACCCTTCAGGTTATATGGCAGGCAGTCTTTTAAAGAAAGGAGAAATGGAAAAGAATAGTCACATTAGCCCCAGATGCCATGACACCTTCATTTCTCGATAAGGAATATTAAATTATCACAAGTCACATGGAACTCTTTTTTTCAAAATAAAAAAATAAACAATAAATATTAGATTCTTGCCATCAAGAGTTGAATCAATTTAGCTTATACAATGAATGTTTATTCACTTTGGTGAATCAGTTTGGAATCCACTGCTATGTAATATCAATGTTGGTTGTTGTGTATTAATTTTAAAATAACTCTAGAACATGGATTGTCCAGTATTTCTTTGATCAAAATTGAATGATTTGTTCAATATGAATTCTAGAAGAATTGCTCCAGATGCAACAAAAGGGTACATTAGCTGATAACAAGCTTGATTGGATGAGTACACTAGGGGAGGCTGCTGAAAGACTTCTTTTCAACTCTCTCTTTTTAATGCAAGTGGAGATTTCTCAAATTTTGTTGATGGAGAGCCTTATATGCAAGCCTATAACTTTTAACCAAATCCCTACTCAAGACCACCACCTAAGCTTGCCCTAACCGTCAATCAGGTGAATCTTAGTCTGGGCGTATGATGTAGAAAGAAATATTCGCTGTGAGTTTGGCTGAAGTCACTAAAAATTAGGACTACAAATGAGTATTATTTTGCTGTAACCAAAAAAAAAAAAGTCATAGGCGATTTTGTTACGAGTCCAGAATCATTAAGTGTGTTTTTATTGTCTATTTCATTGAAATCACTCTCGATGCCACCTTCTGGCAAGTCTAAGGAAGGTTGCCTTCCAAATACTTCATATGAGCTATTTCAGCTTCCTGCCCTAGCAAGATTTTGTACAGGTTATGACAAATGTTCAATAATATAATGCATCTCAAGCAATTCTGTTTTTCAAGCTTGATTGCTTGACCTCTGCCATGTCCAATCATCACTTAGGTACTGCAAAAGCCCAGATGTAGCTTAGGAATCAAACAAAACCAGAGCAGCATAGAATTTTTTCCCCCTTTGTTATGGAAGTTGGTATAGGAGTGGTGGAGGCAGCAAAAAGTGTTCAGAGTTTTTTCTTTTATGTGTACCATAGTGAAGTTGGAATAATAAGAAAATATCTTAAACCTTGTTGTAATAGTATTACATCTAGTAATAAAGTTCAGGTTATGAATTTAATCCGGACTTCCAACTTAAAAGGCGGCATGTGCTAGATTCGTGATTGCTTATTTGACTAAATGAGCCATAGAGGCATACTAGAATGATAGAATAATTGAATTCATTTGCCAAATGGCACGGTCGTGCATATTTTGCATATTACATTTAAAAGCTCATGATTCTGGTTCGTATCTTTATATTGGAAGCACCCTGTGGAAAAGGCCTTTCTGCTTGTGATAATATATTTTGCTGTTTAATGCAGTCAAAGAAAGCAAGACGTAGATTGAGACAACCTTCTACGGTACCTGCAGCATATGCCAAGGTTATGAAGAAGCTTAATTTTTGTGGTTGAAAGTGTTGCACTTGATATGCTAGTTATCCAGAGGAGAGAAAAATGTTCAGAGGTCCCTGGTGGCAACATTTGAAAGTCATTTTGAGCTACGGCCATTAAAATTTAAGCACTGATGTTCTGAAGCTCTGAGCCTATTGTTTGAACAAGTAACAGTTAATAATAGCTGCCATTTCATGCCTGATTTCATTCAATGATATACTGTTGTCTGTCTGCTTATGTTAGTTATCATGTTAGGTTTTGTTCCTACGTGGTATCCTTTAAACATATATTTTTTAAAAAAATTCCTGCGGTATAATTTTAAATTTTTATTTGGATATCTATTTGAAGGATTTAAGAACAGCACATTAGTTCGAGAGGTAAGTTGACCCGGATGACACAAACTACCAAAATCAGACCGAATTTTTATAGCTATCAATGGCTATAATCCAACTTTAGCTAAGAAGTTTAGCTGATTGAGGTAACTAATAGAGAGGTTTTTTCTATCAGCTATAATTTAAGTGTTTGGTAAAATTTTTAGATCAGTAGCTGATAATTGATTTTATTTAAAAAAAATTGCTGATTTGATAAGTTTTATTTTGAAATTTTTTTTACATCAGTTGATAGTTTATTTATATTTATTTTATTTAAAATATTTTATCCTTATTAAAATAATTAATAACAAATAATTTCATTTAAATTACATCTATGTAATTAATTTCTTATAGTTCATAATTAAATAAATATTATTGTAAATTACAATTATAATATTTATAGTTATAATTATTTTTAAAAATTATACAATAATATTTATCTTCTAAAATTTATTTTTAAATAATTTCTATTAATTATGTTAATAATCTATAAATTAAAGATAATAAATTATTATTTCTTACTATGTACGTTTTTTTTAAATAATTTGCATAATTAAAAAAATTATTATAAGAAGTATATAAAATTATGTTTACAAATAAATTATATCATTATCGGTCATTTGATAAATAAACAGTAACAACTAATAAAATGTTATTAAACATTTCATATTTATCAGCTAACAACTATCAGTTATCCGCAATTACTATCAGCTATCAGCTACTATGAACAACTAACCAAATAATCCCTTAAAAATTTTAAATTGTTTTATCGATTTGGGGTACAAAAAGAAGCTGATTTAAGTGAAGGAAAGGAGCCACAAGCCCTCATGGGTAAGATCAAGATAGGAGGCAAAGATAATCAAGGATTTAGCAACACTAGGGAACAATATTTAAACTTGAAGGACTGGATATCATTTAAGGGCAAAGCGAAGGACCTTTTGGAACCCCGAGAAATCTCATGTGAAGAAATCATCATCCAATTGCTCGAAAAAGTGGAAAATATTCTCACGACTCAGTGATAAGAAAGTTATTTTTAGTTGGTTGTTTGCTTATCAAGTAATACTCGTTACACATTTTCAGGGGTAATTTTCACTTATAATACCTAATTTTTACCGAAAATATCACTATAGTACTTTGTCTTTTTTTTTTTCCTTTAAAACTACCTTACCTTTTGTTTTATTACCAATAAAATGTCTGAACCCGATTTTCGGCTAAAGCTGATACGTGACATGCTACATGACATCTGACGTGGCGCCAGATGTCACATTTTACTGACATGGCACCACATGACGCTGAGTGGCACCACATGACGCTGAGTGGCACCATATGTCATGCTTATATGACGTGGAGACCACATGTCACACTTTTAATGATGTGGTACCACATGACACTGATGTGGTAATTGCATACCTAACACATCAGCATAAAGAGACATTTGCTAAAGGTGAGATACCGTAGCGGGACAATCACTAAAAGTTGGGTACCATGGATGAAAATTCAATTCAATAAAAATCATTTCAAATATATATTATATATTGAAATTCGTATGATACATGAGTTTAGTATGAACTAATTGAAGTTTACCTCAATAACTCATAAACTAGCTCAAATAGTAGTTTAATGCACTAATATTTTGATATGAAATATAGTACATATTTTTTTTAACTTATAATAAATATAAAATTGTTATTTAAGTTTGTTTGCTAGAATAAAATTATAATTTTAATTGAATATTTTATAAATTTTTAATGAATTATTTTAATTTATAATTTATATTTTGTAAGTCTTTTTAAATTTGATTAATCTTGCGAGTAATATTAAACTCCACTCGAGTTTGGATTAATAATAAATAATTAAGTACAAGCTAGTTAAAATTAAATTTCACTCGATTCAGTCACACTTTTGGCATTTATGTATATATAAGGTCCAAAATTATTATAGGTTGATATGTTAAAAATTAAGGTCTATAAAGTTGTGTGCTATTCTCTAATGTTATCTAATTAGCCCATCAGACAATGTTTTTATTACGCCATTGTCGCTGCCTCCACAACTACTATTGTTGACAAAGAAAAAAATATAAATTTTCACTAGAAAACTATAAAGTTCAAAATTTTATCACCAAAAAACAAAAACCAATTACACAAATAAAAATCAAGTACAAAACTAGAAATTTTTACTCATGTTACCCAACTTTTAGTGATTGTCCCACACAGAATTTCAACTCTAGCAAAGGTCTCATTATGTTGTTGTGCCAGGTATGCAAATGACATGTCAATGCCATGTGGCACCACATCATTAAAAGTTTTCCACATGACGCCACATCATATAAGTGTGACATGCGGCACCACGTCAGCACCATATGGTGCCACATCGACGAAGAGTGACATATGGATCCACCTCAAATGCCATATGGCATGCCATATAGTCACCTTTGGCCGAAAATTGGGTTCAAGCACTTTATTGGTAATAAAACAAAAGGTTATGTAATTTTAAGGGACGAAAAAAAGATGAGATACTGTGTGGGGACTTTCACTAAAAGTTAAATACCATAAATGAAAATTATCTCATTTTCAGTCATTTTAGTTTTGGTTTAGCAATAGTATATACATATCCATCCACCCACAATAATTAAGGAAATATAGGAAAATAATATTTATAATTATTTACATTATTTTCCTAGTAAATACATAAAAAATGGAGGTTAGCAAATCATAATATTGACATCTACATAATATATTTCATCCAACAAATATAAATTGTAAAAATCAAACAAAATCATAAAATAGAATAACAGCATATAAATTTAAAATAATTATCTAAATATGCTAATGGAAGCAAGATAAAGCGAGTACAAATCACATCAATTTAAATTCTATACAGAAAATATATCTATAAAATATAAATATCTAAAATAATTCAAAATCGACAATATGGAAAAAAAAATGCAAACTTTATTGACAGAAAAATTGATGAATCAAATGTCAAAGTAAATATAATATGAAATTGATAAAAATTAATAAATTTATCAAACTTGTAACTTTTTATTTAAGGTATTAATAAAGATCACAAATTATATCATGGATCCTTGTCCATATTGCAATATGGACCAGGGGTCTATCACACGTGTGAAAACACGCTTTCTATTTTTTTAACGCAGTAGCTTCTTCTTCTTCTTCTTTTTTTTAACGCAGCAACTTCTTCTTCTTCTTTTTTTTTTTAACGCAGTAGCTTCTTCTTCTTGCACTAACAAGTTCCAAAAATACCAGAGGCTACTCCATTCTTATTCCTTCAACTCTATCAATGCATACAACATAAAAAAAAAAGTGTTGTCATTTAACAATATGCAGGAAAATAAAGCTGCCCATTGACAGCCATGGACACAGACTCCTATTTGCAGAAGCATGTATTGTGCAACTAGCGAGCTAACTAATTCCCTAAGCCATTGACGTAAATTTAGTTGAAATGTGCAAATCAAGAAATACTATAAAAAGATTTAAAATTTGAAAGTGAACCATGATTAAAAATTGCAAATCTTTTATCTCAACAAACATGGTACAGTGAACTAAAACTCTGAAGTTGGATTTTTTCCAAGTAATGCAAAGTTTATTCAATTCTTATTGATATTCATTTACCTTTCACCTTTGAGAAAATACATTGATTTAAACCTAGAGATTCATTGATTTAAGCCTACAGATTCATCAACCGTTAACTACAAATTCATTAGTTCATTGACTTCACCAGGGTCATTAACCTTTGAGAAAATACATTAATTGAAGCCTAGAGATTCATTGATTTAAGCCTATAGATTCATCAACCATTAACTACAAATTCATTAGTTCAGCAAGGTCACTTTCACCTTTGAGAAAATACATTGATTTAAGCCTACAAATTCATCAAGCGTTAATTACAAATCCATTAATGCAGCAGGGTCACTTTCACCTTTGAGAAAATACATTGATTTAAGCCTACAGATTCATTAAGCGTTAACTACAAATTCATTAGTTCATTGACTACATTGATTTACATATGCTTGGATGAATGCTGGGTAAACAAGCTAAAAAGAACCAATAGAATTACTTAAAGAAGATGCAAGAAAAACTTATTGAATTATAAAGATTTAAGCCTAGAGATTCATTGATTTAAGCCTACAGATTCATCAAGTGTTAACTACAATTCATTAGTTCAGCAAGGTCACTTTCACCTTTGAGAAAATACATTGATTTAAGCCTACAGATTCATCAAGCGTTAACTACCAATTCATTAGTTCATTGACTACATTGATTTATAGATGCTTGGATGAATGCTGAACCATAGAGTATGTAGAGTCAAGGGTTAGGCGTGAAAGGAAACCATAGATTCAGCAGGTGTACAAAGTGACAGATTGGCTTAAGAGAGTAAATGACACTCAGGAGGCTGCAGATGAGATCATTAATGAAGGTGAAGAAGATTTTTGTAACAAAGCTCTCAGATGGATCTGTTCCAAGCACTTCTGCTCTTACAATAGGGTAGGCAAGAGAGTGAGTCAAAAGCTCAAAAAAGTCTTTGAACTTATAAAAGATGGTGATTTTGATGTGGTCGTTGAGAAAAGGCCTGGTGATTTAGTTAACAAGAGCTGCCTATACCAGAAACTATAGCTTTGGAGTCCAAGGTTGAAGTAAGGTTGAAGTATGGAGATTAGAACGTATTTATAGCGGTTTTGACGTAAAAAATAAAAAGACGCGTATTTTCACACGTGTATGATCCATATTGCATTATGAATAGGAGTCCATGATATAACAACTAAATAAAGATATTTATAACTATTGGAAGGGTAGCCATTATTATGATTTTAAATTTAAGATAATTTTAAAAATTTATTTTATTTTATCTTTTTAAGATATAGGGATTAAATTTATTTTTTAAAATCATAAGGATTGAAGTATATATATATATATATTTATAAAATAGAAGAAACAAATGTCTTATTTACTAATATTAAAGGAATGTTATGTTGGTGGAATTAAACTGAGGATGAAAAAAGTTACCTTTGAAACAAAAAGAAAAAGAGTGCAAGTTATGTCAAATTTTTTGAAAATATAATTTGCTCAAATCATTATAGGGGATCCTAAATTATATTATATGTGATCAAGAAAACTTTTGAAGAATCAAGTAACAATCTTAAATGAAGATAAAGAAAAAATATGCAAAAATGCAATAATTTAACATGGTTTTATATAAGTCAATTTTTGCGGATAGAGTGAACAAAATTCACTAATCAACAAAGACATATAAAAGATGAGAAAAATAGCACAAATCCCTTAATTCCCAATACACCAAGCAAATTTTATTTTTCAAATTGTCTAACAAGATTTGAACAAATTTATTAACATCTAACAAAGTGACTAAATATAAATCACACCATAAAGTGTTATCTCGTACTAATGGAAAGAATTATCTCAAACGCACCTCAAACACAAAATAAGAAATTATATTACTAGGCATCTCATTGAATTGACTTGAATCTTCAAAGGTATTATTTTTGCCAAGTACCCCTTTAGTTTGCTCCATCCTATAGAAGTCTGCTTATATGTATATTAACATAAAAAAAAACTTTTAATGCATATTTTAGTGAAAGTCCAATATTTTGACTTTGTCATATGTTGTGGAAACCCAGGCTGTCCCGAATGGGATGTTGAATTAGTTCATGATTTGTTTGGAGAAGATGATTGCAGGGATATTTTAAGTTTGGTTGCTGGCCATGAAGGGGCTGAGGATAAAATTATATGGCACTTTGATAGACGAGAGTGTTATACAATTCGTTCGGGTTATAGAATTGCATGTTTGGATAATGAATTGGTTGGTGGCTCTGACAACAAATTTTGGACGAAGATGTGGTCATTCAGCATGCCTTCAAGAGTTAAAAGTTTTATGTGGAGAGCTTGTAGTGGTTTTCGTCCTACTCGTGAGAGGCTTTTCCTTCATGGATGTAATGTTGCAAATGTGTGTGCTGTTTGTGGAGATTATGGTGAGCACTTACTTCATGTGTTCTTAGATTGCCCTTTAGCTAAACAATGTTGGGATTATGCAGCTGTTGATATGTTTAATGTTTTGGACTCAAGCTTTGTTGTATGGTTCAAAAATCTTCTTCAAATCTTCCAGCTGCAAATGTCGTGAAAGTTTGTATAATTTTATAGGCTGTTTGGCGTCAGCGTAACAACTGGTTATGGCGCAACGAGTTTGTTACTCTAGTTCATGTTGTCCATTCGGTGTTGGATTTTTTGGACAGTTGGTTGGCTACTCAACAAAGTGCTGCTCGTGTTTGTTTATGTTTTGAAACTTCTGTCGGGTCTGTTTGGTCTCGGCCTGCTGAGAATTTTCTGAAATGTAATCTTGACGCAGCTTGTATTTCTGCAGAAAATAAAATCGGCTTCGGATGTGTGCTTCATAATTCTTCAGGGGAAGTCATTGCAGGCTGGTCTAAATGGGTGTATGGTTCTTACTGCTCTCAAATTACTGAAGCTCTCTGTCTGAAAGAAGTGTTGAGTTGGTTAAAGTTAAGACAACAACATGGAGTGATTGTCGAGATGGATTCAAAGTCAGTGGTTGACGCTTTGCACAGTTGTCGTGAAGATATGTCTCCTTTTGGTTGCATCATTTCTGATTGTTTGGATTTACTCTCTCATCTTTCAAATGTTTCAGTTCATTTTATTCGTAGGCAAGCTAATGAGGTAGCCAATGCTTTGGCTAAGGCTTCTCATCTTTATGCTAGCCCTCTTTATTGGCAGGAAGTTCCGATCTTTGTTAGAGCTCTACTGCAAACTGATGTTGATCTTTCTAGTTAATGAAGTCCTCTTTTTCTCTTTAAAAAACATTTGGCTAATACAATGTAATGGAGTACAAAAGAACTAACAACTACAGATAAAAAATTCAAAAAAAAAAAAAAAACAACTATTAAACCAATAAATGTAGAAAATTAAAAATAAAAACTAAAAAACTCTTTTGGAGTTTTGAAAATTCTTTTTCTTCTATTTTTAATGATCAAATCTATGATATCTGTACTTTAGTATAAAATAAAATGAAATAAAAAGGAATATGTGGCACCTTAGAGGGATAGGTGTAAGGGGATCAAGGTAGGAGGGATGAGTTGTCAACAAAAGAAGTTGCTACCTCTCATCTCAAAACACGTACATGTATACCCACCTGCATAACTCAAATATCACATTCTTTTAAAAGGAACTCTAAAGCCTATATTCCTTCTAAACTTCAATTCTTAGCACCTATTCACATTTCTCTTCAATTGAATCTCGATTTAACATACACGCCTTATTCTCTAATCATTTATTACCATTAAATCATCATTTTCTTCATGAAGGGGAAACAAATTTTCAGATTTGTATGATAGTGAGTAGTAGAAATTCGCCTAATCCAACTTCAATTCATTAAATTTGGATTACTTTGAGTTCATATACAGTTGGGTAAGTCATTTTAGTCCTTGATTTCTTTTGAATTCAATAACTTAATGAGTTCAAAAGGGATGAGAATTCAGTTGAAGAAGTAATACATGAGTTGAGAATAAAAGAAAATTTAGTTGGGTTTGTTGTTAAAAAAATGATGATTTGAGTCTTCATTTGTTGTGATTTTGAACAAAAAAGAATTTGTCTATAAATGTTTTGTTAATAGGTGAATTTTTTACTTTATTTTAGTTAAGAAACAAAAGGAAATAATAATGAGAAGTAAGGAAGAGAATAAAAAATTAAAAGTTAAAGAGTTCGATTTAAGAATTGATTCTATGTCTCCACCTAATTTATCCACAAGTTAAGATTTTTAATATCCACTCTAATCTATTACTTTGAGATTGAGTTTATAAGAGTTTAAGGCTCATTCTTCAATCTTACACAAATAAAGAGTTTTTTTGGCTAACTATAAAACCAATTCTTAAGTGTTTAGTTGGCTAACACTTAAACCAAATCCACTTGGAACTAGTTAGTCACTTCCCTTTCTTAAATCTAAAAAATAAAAGAAGAAAAAGAAGAACCTAATCTATCGCACAAACTGCACTCAAATAGAATTGATTACAAAGACAATGAAGTTTAAAGTTTTAGAGAATTGAATGCTAAGAAAAATTTGTTCACCAACACATCTAACTCCTTAAATAAGGTTTAATGAAGAGTATATATAGTAAAAAATATCAGGACATGGCTGTTGGAGCTCATTGAATTCGTCTATAGCTTCATCTTTCTTCATTTAATGTTCTTCTAGTTTTTTGCAGGAATTTCACTGGTCATGGTCGTGATAGATATAGTCACAGTCGTGATGCTTGATAAAACAGTCGCTGGAGCCCTAAATTGACCATTGAGTAGTTGCCACAAGCTCATCACGGTCTGGTCACGGTCGTGATGCTTGATAAAACAGTCGTTGGAGCCCTAAATTGACCATTGAGTGGTTGCCACAAGCTCATCACGGTCTGGTCGCGGTTGTGACTAGGATCATGATTAAACCTGCAACTTTGATCTTAAATCCTTTTTTATTTTTGTGTCGTGAGTATATATATATATTAAAGAAGGCAAATTAGAATGATTAGAAAATTTAAAAATAAATAGGAACTAATTTAGAAACAAAAGGAAATTATAATAAGGAGTAAGGAAGATAATAAGAACTCAAGATTTAAGGAGTTTGATTCAAGAATTGAATATATGTCTCTAAGTAACTTATCCTCAATTTATAATTTTTAGCACCCACTCCAATCTATTACTTTGAGATTGATTTTATAAGAGTTTGAGGCTCAATCTTCATTCTTACACAAAAAAGAGTTTTCTTGGCTAATTCTAAAACCAATTCCCAAGTTTCTGTTGGCCAACACTTAAACTAAATCCACTTAGAACTAGTTCCTCACTTCCTTTTCTTATAAGAAATACAAGAAGAAGAAGAACCTAGTCTATCACACAAACCACCCTCAAATAGAATTGAGTACAAAGATAATAAAGTTTGAAGCTTTTATAGAAATTGATGCTAAGAAGAATTTATACACTAACATATCTAACCTCTTATATGAGGTTTAATGATGAGTATATGGAGTGAAAAATATTAGGACATGGCAGTTGGAGCTCATTGAATTCGTCTATGGCTTCATCTTCCTTCATTTAATGTTCTTCCAGCTTTTTGCAAGAATTTCACTAGTCACGGTCGTGATAGACATAGTCACACTTGTGATGCTTGATAAAATAGTCGTTAGAGCCCTGAATTGACCATTGAGCAGTTGCCACTGGCTCATCATGGTATAGTCACAGTCATGACTTGGACCGTGATCAAGCTCGCAACTCTGATATTGAATCCTTTTTTATTTTCATGATCATGAGATCCAAACAGTGAGCTCAATCATGATCGTGATCAGGCTCGTGAGCGCTATTGTGCTCTTGGCTCAATTGAAGGCGAGTTGGTCATGCTCGTGATTGCTCTCGTGAGGTGCATCACGGTTTGGTCATGGTCGGGATGGTGATCACGAGCACTACTGGATTTTTTGCTCAGTTAAAGTCCTTTGATCGCACTCAGGACCTCTCTCATGACCCATGTCACTATGCACTGATGGTCATGATGCTAACTCTGAGCACTACTGGAATACTTCTCGGCCTTTGATTTATTGGCTTATCTTGATCACGATCGGGACCGTGATCATGACCCTCCATTGCTTCTTTAATTTCTTGCTATTTTGAGTTCCTTTTAAAGTCTAACTATTATACACTTAAACACATGTTATTAATGCTTCAAAACTGTGTTGTTAAAATCAAAACAATTTTAGATTTAGCCTTAATTAATGCAAATGGCTAACAATCTCCCCTTTTTTATTTTGATAAACAATTTTGCGAATATAAATAATCAATTATAAAGTGCGTGTTAGTGTTGCTCCCCCTCAACATATGCATTAATTTTAAGTGGTTCTCCCCCTTTCTATATACATATATTGAAGATTAAAGTTTGTTATACCAAAAATATACAGAAAAGATACAAAATACATGTATCAAAAAATTCAAAATTTAATTATGGTATTTGAGCATAATTGTTTGTCGCTTGCATGTACATTCCACCACATTATGAATAATGTATTAATAGTTAAATATATATTCAAATATGTTACTTGCACGCAATATGTTAATAGATTCTCAAAATATACAAGTTCTCCCCCTTTTGGTAAAATGCAAAAGGGAGAAAAAGACAAAAAGGAAACAAGCACACAAACAACTAAATTTTATTATTAAAAGATATAGTCCAAGAAACATTACATGGTTTTTAAAATAAAAACTAAAACATAAAAACATAAAGAAAACATTAGACAATAAAAACTAGAAATATGAGAAAAATAAAAAGAACAACAAAATAATAAAATAGTAAAATAGTAAGAGATAAAACAAGGAAATCTAAGGTTGGTCACCCTCATGAGGAGGAGAAGAAGGGGATTGAGCAAAATGAGTATATTAGCAAGCATAACCTTGCCTTTCATAGAGATAATGCACATCATATTGGAGATGTGCAATTTGTTCATTAACCCTATCAAAATGAGTATTAAAATTTGATTCTATGAGGGTCATCCTATTAAAAAGAGTGCTAACCCATTGAGGCTCATTATACATTACTTGAGCACTCCTTAAAGTGCCTTCACTTCCTGATCTTTTCCTTTGAAAGGAAGGACCTTCTTCATGTATGACTTGAGTAGGATCCTTTCTATGCCTTTGCGGCCTTCAAATTCTTCGATCTCCCTTAGGATGGTGTCCATGGCATCTTCTCCCTTACCACCTTCTAGTGGAGCATCTCCTTTCCAAACCCATTTATTTTCCACAAGAGAGAATTATTTGGAGTTTTTAACAAAAGTATCATAAAAAAGAACGGGAAGGATGCATTCAATATTATCAAGTTGAAGGCAATAAAAATTGGCAAGCTTAGTCACAATGCCACCAATGCATATAGAATCGAAGACAATATCACTTACCAACAAAAGTCTCCATTGAAATAATCTCCCTAAAGCAATTTGGATATCATCAACCATGCAATGAAGGATAAAAAGGTAATCTAGGGAGATTGCTTCATTGCTTTAGCCTCTTGCATTGAAGGTATATGTCAAGAAGTGATTATCCAAAGTCTTTAAGAATCAAATCCATATATGCTACCATGGACTCTTTAAGAATCAAAAGGATTATCCAAAGTCTTTTTCCCTTTATTGAATTTGGAAATGGAACTTCTCAATTCCACTATTTCTCTTGAAAGCTTTTGATTTTCATCAATGGCTTTCTTGAGTTCCTCATTCAAGGAGCTAAAGTTTTTTAAATCATTAAAAAGCTTTTCATTTGATAAAAAAAGTTAAGAAAAGTCATTTTTTAGATTCTCAATTTCTTTGGATAAATTTAAGAGCTCATACTTATGGAGCTTTTTCTTAGAAAGAAGGCTCTTACATTTAACATGAGTTTGCTCACAATTGAGCTCATCATCATCATCATCCCAATTAACATAATAATCACAAAAAGAGTGTGAGATGGAAGGTACCCCATTATTGTCCTCAAGAGCCATGAAGCAAAGGTTAGATACTTCTTCTTACTCCTCTTCCTTGTTCGATTCAGAGGAGTCATCCCATGAAGCCTTGAATGCCTTTTTCTTGTCCTTTGCTCCTTTGTTCTTGAACTTAAACCTTGGGCACTCACTTCTAATGTGTCTGGGCTTCTTGTATTCATAGCAAGTCACCTCCTTAATCATATTTCTATCTCTTTTCTTGAAGTTTCTAGTTCTTGAAGAGTTCTTCTTTCTCAAGAATTTCTTGAAATTCCTCGTAAGCATGGCAATGTCACTATCTTCATTACTTAAATATTTAAGACTCTCCTCTTCACTAATATCTTGTAAAGCCTTTAAGGCAATACTTTTCTTCTTTTTCTTCCATTTCATCTTCTTTTAATTTCACAGTGAGCTCATGTGTCAAAAGGTTTCCAATGAGAATGTCGGTCGAGAGCTTTGACAAGCCATGAGCTTCTTCAATAGAAGTCACTCTAGATTCCCAATCCTTCTTGGGAAGGATTCTAAGAATCTTTGTATTGATCTTCCTTGGAGTAGTACTTTCTAATTTTTCTCAAGGTGGTAAGGAGGGCATTGAGTCTATTTATAATTTCGGTGATGGATTCTTAAGGCTTTATCTTGAAGAGCTCATATTCATATACATGTAATTGAAACTTCTTACTTCTTGCTTATTACTTTAATGTTGCCTTCAAAATGATTTTCAAGAGTCTCCCAAATTTCTTTGGCGGATAAGCAATGTTAGACTTTTCAACCTTCTTCTCTAGATATGGAAGTAAGAAAAATAGTCATTGCCTTCTTGTTCTTGTAGTTTGCCTCCTTTTGCTCTTGTGTCCATTGAGTTCTATTAATGAGGATTTCTAAATTTTCTAATATGGCTTTAGGTGGCTCCTAACCATCAAGAACTACTTCCCATAATCTAATTGGATCACTATTAAGATTTAGTTCCATTTTGAATTTTCAAAGGGGATAGTCATTCCCATCAAAAAAAGGTCTCAAACAAGAAAATTTCACACCCTCACTACCTATGATCTAACCTCTTTGTAATGTACCACGAATTTTAGCTTTGATACCAATTGAAAAGGCCTTATAGAGGGGGGGTGAATAGGGCAAATTAGAAAATTTAAAAATTTAAAAATAAATAGGAACTAATTAAGAAACAAAATAAAAGTACAATAAGGAGTAGAGGAAGATAATAAGAACTCAAGATTTAAGGAATTCGATTCAAGAATTGAATCTTCATCTCCACCTTACTTATCCCAAGTTAGGATTTTTAACACCCACTCTAATCTATTACTTTAAGATTGAGTTTACAAGAGTTTGAAGCTCACTCTTCAACTTTACATAAACAAGAGTTTTTTTTGGCTAACTATAAAACCAATTCCCAAGTATTTTGTTGGATAACACTAAAACCAAATCCACTTAGAACTACTTCCTCACTTTCCTTTCTTAAACCCAAGCAATACAAAAAGAAGAAGAACCTAGTCTATCACATAAACAACACTCAAATAGAATTGATTACAAAGACAATAAAGTTTGAAGCTTTAGAGAATTGAATGTTAAGAAGAATTTATTCACCAACACATCTAACCTCTTAAATAAGGTTTAATAAAGAGTATATATAGTGAAAAACATCAGGACATGGCTGTTGGAGCTCATTGAATTCGTCTATAGCTTCATCTTCCTTCATTAAATGTTCTTCTAGCTTTTTACAGGAATTTCACTGGTCACGATCGTGATAGACATAGTAATGGTCATGATGCTTAACAAAATAGTCGTTGGAGCCTTAAATTGACCATTGAACAGTTGCCATTTGGCTCATCACAGTCTGGTCATGGTTATGACTGGGACTATGATCAAGCCTACAACTCTGATATTGAATCCTTTTTTATTCTCATGTTGGTGAGATCCAGACCATGAGCTCAATCACTATCGTGGTCACAACTATGATCAGGCTCGTGAGCGCTACTGTTCTCTTGGCTTAATTGAAGGCAAGTTAGTCATGCTCATGATCTACTCATGATTGCAATCGTGAGGTGCATCACAGTTTGGTCACAGAACGTTACTGGATTTTTTGCTCAATTAAAGTCCTTTGATCACGCTCGGGATCAAGCTCGTGACCTCTCTCATGACCCATGTCATGATCCACTCACGGTCATGACATTGACCATGAGCACTACCGAAATACTTCTCAGTTTTTGATTTATGATCTTATCTTGATCACAATTGGGTCACAATCAGGACCATGATCATGATCCTCTAGTACTTTAATTTCTTGTTATTTTGAGTTCCTTTCAAAGTCTAACTAATACACACTTAAACACACGTTATTAGTGCTTCAAAATTATGTTGTTAAAATCAAAACAATGTTTGATTTAGCCTTAATTAATGCAAATGGCTAACATATATATTTGTTTATTTATTTATTTAAGGTAATTATTTTCTTAAATAAATAGGAAATAATTTGTTTTGGAATTTGAATCAAAAGAGAAATAGAAGGTGAAACATATTATTTTGGTAAGTAAAGAGTTACCAAAAATCATTTTGGTAAGTGAAACCCTAATGTAAAGTGTGTGTTTGTCTATATATATATCTTTTTCTCTAGGGTTTCACACACAATTCATTTTCTGCCTCTTACTTTTCACTTTTTTGAGAAAAGAAAAAAATACATAGAGATTAAAAGTGAGCCTTTAAGAAAGGGTACGAACACACTAATTCATTTTGGCCATCATGGTCTTGTGGATACTGGTAAAGGATGTACCTATATTGAAGATGTCTTAATCCGGTAAGGAATACCAAAAGCTCAAGGTAGGGTGTCACCAGCGTGAACCCCCTCTCATCCTTCCAATAATCTTTCCCCTATTCATCCGCGGTAAGGTTTTGGAACCCCTAAATAAACCATTTAATAGAATTACATTGATTTTGTAAAGGGTTAATGATTAAAATTTTTAATTTTCGCTGCATGTTTGAATCATGAAATCCTAACAGTGGCATCAAAGCCACTTGTAATTTGATTATGTTGATTAAGTATATATGTGATATATATTTTTTATGATTGATACATTTTTGAAAAGGTGTTCTCAAAATTCTATCAAAACTAGTTTTTTTTTGTGATGATTCGATTAATTTTTATGAAAATAGTATAATACATTAATTTGATTAATGTCTATAATGGTTTAATGTGATTAAACAATAATTAGAATTATGATTTTCTGTATAACATATAATATTTTTGAAAAAGCAAATTATGTAATATGTTTTATTAATATGATTGATTAAAATAGTAAATCTATTTTCGAATTGATCACTTTGATTGTAATCTATTTAATGTTAAAATAGGAATACTTATGATTATACATATGTTTTATCAATGGTAGTTTTGTTTAAGTGTTAAATAAAACAATCTGTTTTGAATAGATTAATTAAATTATAATATGATTATAGTAAATTAGGACCGCTGCTAGGGGCGTTGCACATTGGACCCTGCTAGGGTGATGCCCCTTGACCTTGAATGGATTCGTCATATGATTCATTTTACACATAATAATTTTATTATTCACTAATTTGAATTATTATGCATTATATGTTTATTACTAAATATATGGTGCATGACATGGTCCTTAGACCAATGTGATTGGATTTTATTATTTTATTTTTAATGAATTGTAATTTTTAAATATAACTTGCAAGTCATTTTTTATTTGTTGTAATTATATTTTATTAGATTGTAATAGAATAGTACAAATTACAAAAAGTAATGTAATGTAAATCAAGACCCAAGGTGAAAATCCAAGATGGAGGCCTAGGATGGAGATTTAAGGTGGAAGCCCATGAAGGAGGTCGATGGTAAAAGATAGAGATCCAAATTGAAGGCTCAAGATTAAATTGTAATATCACCTAGGTTTGACCTTTATTTTTATATAGGCTTATGAAGATCAACCTAGATTTGGGTCATACTATGTCACGTTTATCTTATTATGTTAGAATGTTATACATGTGATGCTATGTATGTGATGCAATATAATAATAACTGAATAATATAAAATTAAATAAAGCCCTCATTTAATATTAAGTCATTAAAATGCCTCCCATTGTTCAACACTTATCAAGACTTAGATTGCTATATATAGGTTATGCCAAAGCATTGTGTATAAAGCCATCTAAGTAAGATAAGTTAAATAAAAGTGATATCCATATGTTTGAGTTGGTTGGACTTAACTAGGTTATAAAAATGGTTTTGGACCTCAGACATTTGATGGGATATGTTAGTACATATGATGTAAATATCCTATAATTATCTAAGAATTACATGAGATGTAATTGGTAAAGTGTTGCCTACGTAAATAGCTACATTTAGGTGATAAGCCAAAGCTTACTTGAAGTAGGGAGAAATATGGATTTTGGTCCACTAAGAAATTTCAATGGTTGAAATCTTATTGAGGGTTTATAATTTAAGAAAAATTTAGTGGGAACTTTATTATGCCTCATACATATTTAATAAAATACTAAGTGTACTCTGTATATATTTATTGTAAATAATGGCATCAAACACTACACCTAATATGTCAGTGCAATCAATCCTTGAGAAGGACAAGCTCAACAGGACTAACTTTCTTGACTGGTACAGAAACTTAAGAATTGTTCTTAGATAAGAAAAAAATAAATATATCCTTGATCAACCTATCCTAGATGAACCATCTGCTAATACTCCTAAAGCTTAAAAGGATAGTTATAAGAAGCATTTTAATGATTCTATTGATGTTACTTGTCTCATGATGGGATGCATGGAGTTAGAGCTTTAAAAGCAGCTGATGAAAATGAAGGCTTATAACATGATAGGCGATCTCAAGGAAATGTTCCAAGAGAAAGCTAAGATTGAAAGGTTTAACACCATTAGGACATTACTCTCATACAAATTGACCACTAATGGCTTTGTGAGTCCTCATATTCTCAAAATAAAGGGTCATCTTGAACATTTGGACAAACTTGGTCTTTGAACAAGAATTGGATTTTGATATTCTTCTCTTATCTTTACTTAAT
The DNA here is from genome assembly GCA_949671775.1 of Mallotus repandus. NCBI lineage: Eukaryota > Viridiplantae > Streptophyta > Magnoliopsida > Malpighiales > Euphorbiaceae > Mallotus > Mallotus repandus. The sequence continues at coordinate 25,372 of CATIWM010081773.1, forward strand.
ACTTATGATGGGTTTATCATGGATTTCAATGTGCATAGCATGGAAAAAACTGTTTTAAAGTTGCATGGGATGCTTAAAACTGCTGAAAAGAACATAAAAAATACCAAGGATGTTCTAATGGTCAATAAAGGGAAAGGTATAAAAGGATGGGAAAGGATAAGGGCAAGACTCCTAAAGGCTTTTAGAAGCCTAAGCCAAGCCCAAATCCAAATTTGAACCCTAAGTAAAAATGCCAAAGAAGGGAACGTGTTTTTTCTACAATGAGCCAGGCTATTGGAAAAGAAATTGCAAGCTGTATTTGGATGATCTAAAAAAGAATAAGGCACTACCTCTTCAAGTATTCATGTTATAGAAGTTAATTTATCTACTTTTGATTCTTGGGTATTAGATACTAGATTTGGATCTCACATTTGTACTAATGTGCATGGTCTAAAAAGTAGTAGAACATTAGCTAGAGGCGAAGTGGACCTACAAGTTAGAAGTAGAGCAAGAGTTGTTGCTTTAGCTGTAAGGACTTATGAGTTAACTTTGCCTAGTGGACTTATTTTAAATTTGGAAAACTGTTATTATGTACCTGTTATGAGTAGGATTATTATTTCTATTTCATATTTGGACAAGGATGATTTTGAGTTCATTATTAGGAATAATAAAGGCTCCATTTATCACGATAACGTTTTCTATGGATATGCTCCATGAACTAATGGTCTTTATGTTTTAAACATTGAAGACACTAATGAAATGTCCATTTATAACATTGATACAAAGAAGTTTAAATCTAATGATTTAAACACTAGCAATCTTTGGCATTGTCATTTAGGCCATATAAATGAGAAATATATATTAAAGCTTTACTAACATTAGCTTTTGAATTCATTTGATTATGAACCATTAGAAACATGTAAATCTTGTTTATTAGGAAAAATGACTAAGACTCCTTTTACTAGACATAGTAAGAGGGCTAATGACTTATTGGGCCTTGTACATTTTAATGTATGTGGTCCACTAAGTTCAACTATTACAGGAGGTTTTCAATACTTTATCACTTTCACAGATGATTTCACTAGATATGGCTGTGTTTATCTAATGAAATATAAATACGAATCTTTTAAAAAGTTCAAAATCTTCAAAAATGAAGTTGAAAATGCCTTAGAGGGGGGTAAATAAGGTAATGAAAGATTTTAGAAAAATAAAAATGAATTTAAGGAATAAACAAAAATTGAAAGATAGTAGTGTAGGAAGAACAATGAACACAATGATTTAAGGAGTTTGGATTCAACAACAATCGTACATCTCCACCTAACTTATCCCCAAGTTAGAATTTTTAATCACCCACAATCTTATTCACAAGATTGAGAATACACAAGAGTTTAAGGCTCACTCTTTCAACCTTACAAACAAGAGTTTTTAAGCTTACTTTAAAACCAATTCCCAAGTGTTTTAATGGCTAAACACTTAAACCAATTTCACTCGAAATATATCTCACTTCCCTTCTAATTTATCCCAAGATTTTTAGATGAAGAGAAATTCTATTTCTAACACACAACCAACTCTCACAAGAGTTATACAAACAAAGAATGAATATTTAAGAGTTTGAGAGCTTTGATGAATGTTAAGATATAAAATTGTAATAAACAAGTGTCTTAACTTCAATTGAGCCTAAGTATGTGTTTATATAGATAAAGACTAAAAAATATAGTTGTTAGAGATGTCAAACATGTCTCCAACGTCTCTTTTTCAAATTCAAAAATATGATAGTTGGGATGTCACCATAGCAATAGAACTTCAGTCGCAGCCTACTGTTCACTTTGGCTTTCTGTCACCATAGCAACTCTAGCTTCAGTCGCAGCCTACTATTCATCTCATAATTCAAAAATGTGTCCGTTGAGTTGTCACTATAGAAGTAGAGCTTCAATCGCAGGTTACTATTCATCTAAGCTTTCTGTCACTATAGAAGCTTTGCTTCAGTTGAAGATTACTATTCATTTTAGCTTTCTGTCACTATAGAAGTTGTGCTTCAGTCGTAGGTTACTATTCATTTTCAGCTTTCTGTCACTATAGAAGCTTTGCTTCAGTCGTAGGTTACTATTCATCTCAGCTTACTATTCACTGAATTCTGACTTGGCTTCCATTTGAGTCCTAACTTTTACACACTTAAAATAAACATATTAAATGCTGAAAATTAAGTTTGTTAAGATCAAAATGAAGATTGATTGTTGCTAAGGTCAACAATCTCCCCCTTTTTTATTTTGACAAACTTATTTTGAGTTTGAGAAGGATAATATAAAGTGAAGTGTGTGATAATTTGAATTAATTTTACTCCCCCTAAAATTTATGCATATCATAAAAAATAATAACTATAAGGAATAAGAAATTCAAATAAATAAAAATTAATGAGAAATATATATATTTCTTTATTTCTACCCTTGTTTGGCATGATAAGAAATATAAATTTTAAAATTTATTTCCTTTTGTTAAATAACAACATTAAATGCTTGAAAAAAATATTTAAGAAACATAAATATGGTAGAAGACAAATTATTTAAGAAACATAAACATGGTAGAATACAAATTATTTAAGAAACATAAACATGGTAGAAGACAAATTTTACTAAGATAATGTATCGCAAAATAGTACATGTAGCATTTTAAAGACCAAGAACTAAAATAATGAAAAACATAAAAGTTTCATTATTTCTCCCCCTTTGTAAAATAAATTTATAAATCGTTCCCTTTGAAAAAAAAATAGAAATAACATAAAATATAACATGAGGGACATATAAACATGGCCAAACATGACAAATGTGTTAAAAACATAAAAACATGATAACATGACTAGGTAATATGAAAGGAAATAATTTCAAACATATTAAAAAAAACTTCAATATCACATGACCATGTAGAGCTTAGTTCTAAAGGAAACAAAACACCAAGAACTAAAACAAAAAAAAATGAATGTTTCAACCAAAAAAAATTATTTCTCCCCCTTTGTAAAATAATAAAATAAATTATGCAAGTAAGCAAAACAAGGCCTTTTGCATGGAGAAGAATATGATCAATTAACTAACACAAAAGTAGTCATACTTACAATGCATGTAACAAATAACAATAAAATAAATAATAATCACAAAAAAATTTAGCAAACTCAAATTTTTCTCCCCCTTTGGAAAAATAAAAAAGAATTAAAAAAGCATGAATTGAGAAAAATAAGATTGCATTAATAAAAAGATAGGAGTACAATGATAATTAAAATATCAATTGTAAACAAGATATAAACATACAGTCTTTGGCTCATAAACCGAAAGAAAATAGAAAATAAACCAAATATAAACTGACATAAAATTGACTTAAATATAAAGTAGCAGCTCAAATCTCAAAAATGAAAAATTTACTGAAAATAAATCAAACAGATACTGACGACCAAACAAAGAAAAATGACATAAAAAGAAGCTAGTTTTGAGGAGGAGATGGTCGAAGATGATTGACAATAAAGTTTAAAAAAAAGTTAAGATCAAAATCAAACACTTATAAGGAATCAAAATTAATTACCTAAAACAATCAAGGCAATTTGATAAACACAACATGATTTCAGATGAAAACAAGTCCAACCATCAATTCACTAATTTTAAACAAACAATTAAGACAAACTAGAACCATCAATCATGCTTAGTTCATGTTTAATGAAGTTCAATCTCTCTTCATTGAGAGGTTTGATGAATATATCTGCAAGTTGATTATTTGTATCAACAAATTCAAGTGAGATATCACCAATTTGAACATGATCACGTAAGAAATGATGCCTAATGTCTATATGCTTGGTTCTAGAATGCTGAATGAGATTTTTGCCAAGGTTTATAGCACTTGTATTATCACATCTGATTGGAATGTGATCAAGTTTAATGCCATAGTCCATCAATTGTTGTTTTTGCCACAAAACTTATGAACAACATAAACTTGCAGCAACATATTCTGCTTCTGCAGTGGATAAGGCAACCGAAACTTGTTTCTTACTAAACCAAGAAACTAAATATTATCCTAAAACTTGACAAGTTCCGGAAGTGCTTTTTCTATCTAATAAACTACCAACAAAGTCTGCATCCGAATAACTAATCAAGTCAAAGGATGAACTCCTAGGATACCAAAGTCCTAAATACAAACTTCCACTTAAATACTTAAAAATTCTTTTGATTGCATTCAAGTGGGACTCCCTAGGACTGGATTGAAATCTAGCACATAAGCAAGTAGCAAACATGATATCGGGTCTACTAGCAGTTAAGTAAAGAAGGGATTCGATCATACCTCTAAATCGCTTTTCATCAACCAATTTTCCATTCTCATTTTGTTGAGCTTGGTTGTGGTGCTCATTGGAGTTTTACGTGATTTGACTCCATCCATGCCAAACTTTTTGAGAATGTCTCTAGCATATTTGGTTTGATTGATAAAAATTCCATCTTTGCATTGTTTGATTTGTAATCCAGGAAAAATTTAAGCTCACCCATTATACTCATTTCAAATTCTCTTTGCATTAACTTAGAGAATTGCTCACACAAGCAATGGTTAGTAGCACCGAATATAATATCATCAACATATATTTGAACAATCAATAAATTATGCTTGGATTTTTTTATGAAAAGAGTTGTGTCAACTTTTCCTTTAGAGAAGCCTTTCTCTAATAAAAAATTGCTCAACCTTTCATACCAAGCTCTTGGAGCTTGTTTCAATCCATATAATGCTTTTGATAGTTTGAAAACATGATTTGGAAATTCAAAATTTT
>CATIWM010081841.1:0-13812 GCA_949671775.1 Mallotus repandus
AATATGGATTTGATATTCATAACGTGGAATTTTTGGTGTATTTTTGAATTTGCATTGTCAATTCTGCCATGTTGATATATGGTATATTTCGGTATATTTATGGTATAATATTATTTTCCTATATATTGTGGGGAAGAAATTAATTTGATTTATGGAGGAATATGTAATGTATATGCAAATATAAGAAATATGGTTGGATGAGTAGAAGGAGACAATGCTACTTGTGAATAAGGTTATGCTATGTGCGTTATGGAATCGTCTTGAAATGCTGTAATAAGGCTAAAGAAGAAAAAAAATTGTATAAGATTATGGTGGGTTGTGTGCGTATGGGGATCCATAAATTATTGAAAAGAATTTGTGGTTTTATATATATAATTCACAAGTTCATTATCGTCCAAAAGAAAATGCTATGTTACTATGACTATGTACATATTATAAATGCATAATTAAATAAATGTATAGTTAAATATGGAATGGATTGAAACTTGATAATATTACATGCTTGAGAGTGTTATTTTTCATAGAATATTATGTTATTATATACTGAGTTGCAGGCTCACTCCTCTGCATTATTTTTCAAGACTAGAAGAATTGTAGTCTGTCTTGAAGAAACAATTGCATCAATTGCACTAGAATTGTGTCAGGTGAGTCAGCAGGAGGTCGTCTTCAGTTTTTCTAGAATGTAACATGCTTAGTGAATTTTTATATATTGTAAGGCTAGTGTATTGTAAATATATAACATAAGGAAAGATGTGAACCATGTGATGTTGTGAGCTTTCTGGTGTGTGATGTGTGTTACTCATATAAATAGTTTGTTGCAAATATTGATTTGTGAATTTTAATTTGACATAAAGAGATATATTATTTATTAGTCATATGCATACAATGTATGTCTGACATTCTTAACAGGTATCACACGGAGTTTGATCCTTCATTGTTCTTTTACGGAGACAAGTCACATATTATTATTTTTCTCATATATGTTGATGATATAATTGTGACAGGAAGTCGACCTCTCTCTGCAGAATTTTATTGATAAACTCAAAAGACTGTTTGCTCTTAAAGATATAGGGGCATTGCATCACTTTTTGGGAATGGAAGTTACTAGAGATGACATAGGAATTTGTCTCACTCAAAGTAAATATATTGAAGATTTATTGAGCAGAACTGATATGTGTAATGCTAACTCTTCTCCTACTCTAGCCACCTTCAACAACAAGTTAGTTGCTGAAGATGGTGAACCTATGAAAAATCCTATAGCTTATAGAAGCATTATTGGGGCACTACATTATGTCACATACATTAGACCAGATCTTGCCTACATTATAAACAAGCTAAGTCAGTTCTTGCAAAGTCCCATAATGAAACATTGGCAAGCAACTAAGAGAGTGCTGAGATATCTGAAGGGAACAAAAAATATGGGACTTCACATCAAGCACAATGATAGACTCAACATTTCTGGCTATTTTGATGTTGACTGGGCATGCTTCTTAGATGACAAAAGATCTATAGTAGGTTATTGTGTCTATTTTGGTGAAACTTTCATCTCTTGGAGCTCAAAGAAGCAACATGTCGTTTCCAGATCAAGCACAGAGTCAGAGTACAAAGCTCTAGCTCATGTAGCATTTGAATCAGTTGGGTTGAATCTCTGTTAGCAGAATTACCTTTCCCTCTTGTTGAAAAGCCATTTACCTGGTGTGACAATATCAGTGCAAGTGCTCTTGCTGCTAATCCTGCACTTGCGAACAAAGCATATAAAGATCAATGTTCATTTCATTCGAGACAAAATTCTTGAAAAGAAGTTGGAAGCGAGATACATTCCCTCACAAGAACAAACAGCTTATTGCCTTACCAAATCATTATCATACACCTAATTTCATATTATGAGAAACAAACTAGGAGTGGTAGAAAGACCCTTACCACTGCCTAGTTTGAGGGGGGATGTTGAGAATACACAAGCAAAGAGCCACACCTGCAACAGAACCATAATGTCACTAGCAAACAAAGAATGAGCAGAACTAGTTGTTATCAACGATCTCATTTCTATTACAACAACTGCACTTGATCCAACGATGATCCTTGTTTATTATTCTGTATATTTGTAACTTTTCTATTCGTCCCAAATTAGGGCAATCGTAATCACTATAAAAGGTAATACATTTATCTCAACCACATTCAAGCTAAGCTTTCACCATTGCTTCTGTGTTTATTTTTTCTTAACTGACACACCTATAGTTAGGCGCCGCCCATAAAGAAGAATATTTCAATGTGTCATTTCATGGGACAAGTGTTTTTACGTTGAGCATGTCCAATACATACTGAAAAAAACAACAGAGACAAATTTAAAACCATAAGACAGGTATAGAAATGGAGTTCACATGTTGTCAAGGGTTAAAAGAGCTGTTCGGCAATCTTCCTCTCCTGTAAGGCCTTTGAGTCTCTTGTGATTGAAACATACATATATATTGTCGGATTGTCAAGAAACTTCTGCATATATGGAACAACCTGAAAAAGGTAGGAATGCACCTTTAATTCGATTACATTGCAAAATGCATGATTCTTCACATATCACAAAATCAACACTCCTGGTTTTATAACACCATGATCCTTCCATATTTATGTATGGATAAGGATACATATCGCGATCCGCGAAAGAAAATTTTTTTAAATTTTCCTTTGCCCCATATATAGGGGTCATCTATTGATATGGGACTTTTTGGTAATATCACAGGTCTGCTGTCGAGACCCGCGATATTAATCTTTATCCTTTATGCACATTGTTAGGTACTGTATCTGTTGAAACAAAGTGATCAGGTCAAGAGGCAACTAATTGTTTCAAAACCAATTTAAGAAATCTGGTAACAGTGCGTGAAACAAAAGTGTGCACCTACAATAGTCGCCAAGTTGAGTTCATATTATTTATCTAATCTTCTTCAGGTACAATGATTTAAGCATAATAAATTTCGAAAATTAAAAGATTCTTGAGCATGACCGTGTAAAGTCGATATCCATCCATTTCTTTGATCCACATTTGATGACTTTTTAACTGTGGCAAGATCAGAAGGTACAAATAATTCACCACTTGCGTTCTGAAGAAGGAATCTATAGGCACGGTACCAAGGGAGCGAGACCTCCCTAACCTGGATATAAGACAAAGTAAAACATTATGGCTTAAACATTCATGTCAAATAATATTACAGACTGTAAGAAGGTGCAAAGAGATTGATTAATGCACAAGAGCATCGAATCAGAGATGTATGAAAGATGACAGAATATCTCTAGGCGACAGGGAACACTCACAACAGCATTCACTCCTTCCCTTCTGAAATGCAAGTCTTCTGCACTGACTACCGGCGAGTTTATAAGGTACAGCCGCAATGCGTCCTGTACAATTCAGTAAAGTCAACTCAGCTCCAAAAATATCACAAGCCAACAAAAGAAAAGTAATCAAATACAATAAACAAAGACAGAAAAAGAATAAATAGAAGAGGACATACAGCCCCATGATCATTGATGACATCCACCATTGACACTGGTGCCACTCCATTGACACGAATTCCTCTCTCTATAAGCTGCATTGCGAGGCCTCTCGTGAAGGTTAAAATTGCCTTTTTGCTAGAGCTATAGTCCAGCAATCGAGGGTGGCCTTTATAAGCTAGAACAGATGTTGTGCTGATGATGCTGCTCCCTTTTTTCATATGCTTTAAAGCATGCGTGCATGAATTTATACCAATCAATTAAATCATACCGTGGAGAAGATTACATTAACAATAAATGAAAATTAATTTATATATCCTTTAATTTGTAGTTACTTTGTCAAGAAGAACTGTGAAAATATGTTGGTTCTAAACTCTCAAGGTCAGCTTCAGTGATTTCTTCAATGGAATAAGTGTATTGCTCCGCAGCTGCATTATCAACAAGAGCATCGATCAGCCCATATGCATTCACAACTTCATCAAGAACCTTCCTGCGGTTTTTCTCAAAACTAATATCTACAGCTATGGCAATAGGGTCTTTTGCATCTTTTGCCTTAACCTTGCAAAACATTTCCATTGCATCATCCTTGTCCTTGTCCTCAATTCCTTTCACATATGTGAAGGCCACAGTTGCACCCTCAAACAAAAAGTAGTAGCATACAGCTCTTCCTATGCCAGAGGCTCCTCCTGTCACCAGGGCCACCTTTCCCTGCCATTAAAAGTTGGACAGCAAACTTTAATTAATTAGCTTAATAGTACTGAATTAGCCTCCAGGACAATTAATTAGGTGACTACAAGTTGGAACAACTGTCAGATTTGATTTTTTTTATATCCTTGGTATAATAACCATAGAGGTTCCACCGTTCCAGTATTCTAGAGTTTGAGTTGGGTGAATCCCGTAAACGAAACTAAACTCTTCCGATATAACTTGATCTCGAGATTTTATTTATGAAAATTCAGACAATTTTCAGAATCTAATAGAAAAAAAAAAGTGGAAAAAGGGGGAAAAATGACTTAATTAATTACATGGAGCTTGTCTGAAGGCTTGTAATCAGGATTTATAGACTGTGAAAGTGGGTTCATGACATATTGTTTGCCAGACTGCTGGTCGTGAGTCTGTTGTGGAAAATACTCCTTGTTGCTTGCCATTGAAGTCGATGAAAATAATTAAGCTAACAACAACAGATATAATAAATAGATAGTGTGGTGATTGCAATGGATCCTGAGCAATGCAATTTGAAGGAAGAATTTACAAATATATATTTACTAATCTTGCTAGTGGTCGTTTCGTACCGGATGTCCAATATGGCACCTTTCGTTGTTAAGAATTTTGGAGGAAGAAAAGAAAGAGAATAACCTTGCCATTTTTTTGGTTAATTGAAGGCAGTCTGAATTATACAAAAGAAAATAATATTTTTTAACCATTCATTGATAAATTTATCAATATTCATAACTGACGATTATAAAAATTTAATTCTTTTTGACAAATAAAAGAAATCATGTAATGCAGTTTTTGCCATTTAATTACTGAACTTTGGTATAAAATTTAAATTTAAGACAAAAAACTGCCAACTTTGACCTTTTAAAATGGATAAAAATATTATTTTAATATTTTAAAAAATTAATTTAATTAACTTAATTTAATTTTTTTTATTGAACCATTGATATTCACAATTTAATCAACCTTAACTAATCTGATTCGATCTATATATGACCACAAGAACAATAAAAGTGTTCCAATAAATAATTTAACACAACTATAAATTAATTTAAAATTTCAATGCATTTGTTGGTCATTGTAGAAATGACAAGTGGATGAATTATTATTAAAGAGTAGTATTTGGTAGTGTTGCCGACCAATATGTCACTGCAGTTAGGTAAGAAGTATAAGAATAAGATCATTTTCGATTCCAATTTCTGACCTTGATTGATAAAAATGGAAAATTTTGAATTCAAAAACAGGAAGCTGAACTCATATACATGACATGTATAAATATATATATACGTTTCGTCTAAAATTTGAATTCAAAAACTAGTACTTGTTTTCGTCTGAATAACAAATTTTATATTGACCTAATAAAACAATATTTGAGTGTGTGGCAAGTTAGTTAATTTTCATTGCACCTTAATTAGTTCCAAATTTCCAATTAATACATCAAAATCTACTACTACTCTAGCACATACATTAAATACATCCTACCAATAATTATTGGAATCAGTTGAAAGAATGCTAATTTTTGTTTAAGCAACATTTTGAATTCGAGTCATAATATATGTAATAGCATTAAATTAGCTGTTGAAAATTCTTGTTGTCGTTGTGGTTCTTTCCATATTAAACTGGATTCATTAGAGCCCTATGAACTCTAAATACCATAGATAAAAAATTTAAAATGATGAACTTAAAAGGAAGCTATTTTCATTTACATAATTTTTGGTATGTAACTTTAAAAAAAAAGAGGATTTTAGGAGCATTAATTTTATTTCTCTATCTTGTATTGTTAATCTATATGAACTTAACATTGATGTACCTTGTTTAAAATGACAATTATTTCTTTCTTTTAAAAAAAATGAAAATTATTTATAAATTTAATTACTTTTTAAAAATAAACTTGACTTTTAAATTATAATTAATGAAATCGCATATCATACGTTGGTAAAAAAAATCGAGACATTATATGAACACATTTTCTTCAATTGTAATAGTTAAACTAAAAAATGTGTCAAAATTATTAAAAAAAATATATCAAAGTATATATTTTACTGAAATTAAAAAATAATTAAAATTGGTAGAAGTAGTAAATATTTTATTAGGAAAAGTCTTACATACACTGAGTGTATTACTCCCAATAATAGAATTTAATATACATCATCTAAATATCATATATTTAGTTGATTTATTTTTATTAATAGACCTACATTTTTTAAGTCGACAGAATAGGCAGCACGATCCTTTTCCATTTTTACCAACACCATTTTTGGAACAATTTTTTCTTTGATGATAACTTGATAAGATAAGATAAGCACATCAATAAACATAGATAAATTTTACTGATTGGTACATAATTTTATTGCATTTATTTGGTCTAAACCACGACCGTTATTAGTTTTATTAGTTTACTTACACGAATAAGATAAATTCAGAATGGAATTTCAATATATATATATAGTGTCCATTGCTTCAGAGTATAGATTCATACGCCAAACTGAAACCGAAATTTATCAAAAAGAACTCGAAAAAAGGATCAAGCATTCACAATCAAACCCCCTGCTCGCAAAATCAAATAAGAGCAAATATTTTGTCAGTGAAAATATATACAAAGAAACAAAAGGAATATTAATTCTTAGGAAAAAAACAATTTAATTAGCATATATAGCGCAAATATACCATTAGAATGTAGAACTTGGCCAGTGACGTAGGAGGAACAATCATTGGAAGCCAAGATCAAAAATGAAGGTGCAATCTCGTAAGGCTGTGCTGCTCTATCCATTGGTACTTCACTTCCTAATTCTGCTACCATCTCTGCTGGCGAAGTTGCAGGTTGTAGCGGTGTCCACACCGGACTTAGTGCAACTGCATTCACATGAATTCCTGTCTGTAAGCTGCACTGCTAGACTCATTGTGAAAGCAACTATGGCTCCTTTAGTGGAGCTATAGTCTACCATCATTGGAATGCCAGTATAGGCTGCAGCAGATGCGGTGTTGACGATACAACTCCCTTCTTTCATATGCCTTAAAGCATGCCTGCACATATTCATCATAGCAAAAACATTAGCTATGACGTAACAACTCATGCATGAGTGAAATCAGAAGGAAAATTTTTTAACAATTCTTTACTTGGACATGAAGAAATGAGCAAAAATGTTGGTCCTGAACACCCTCTCGAGGTTTGGCTCAGTGACGTCTTCGATAGTAGTAGTAACGTTTGACCTGCGTTATTAACCAGAATATCGATATGCCCATATTCACTCACAACTTGATCAACAACCGCTTTACAATTTTCTTCAAATCCAACATCAGTATGTATGGCAATAGGGTCTTCTGCTCCTTCTGCTTTCACCTCTTTTAAAATCTTGAGCATATGGTCTTTGTCCTTGTCCTTCTGACCCTTCACATATGTAAAGGCCACAGTTGCACCCTCCAAGGTAAAGAAGTAAGATACAGCCCTTCCTATACCAGAATCTCCCCCTGTCACCAGAGCCACCTTTGCCTGCCACAAATTTTCAATACATATATAATTTAGATCACTGGAATTCACATAACAATAGCATTCTTTTTATTATTTTTTAAGAGAAAAGGCTGTCAATTATTTCAAATATTTAGTTGCAAGTAAGCACAACAATTCAAGACGTATTTTTTTGAGACCCGCTACGTGAATAGAGTATCACTAGAGAAGTTCTTTTTTAGTCCTCTATTTTTTTTTCTAATAAAACAGAAATAAGGTAAAAAAGGAAAATAACGAAATTTTTTTTTGTCTTTTCTAATAATTTAACTTATTATAACCACGACATATATTATTATCCTTCAAATTATTACATCATGCACTACAAAACAAACAGTATAGTGCTTAATTAAACTCAGGTTAATATTGCGGGTTCAATAGCAACAGTATTATCACAGGTCTTCAAAATAACAAAAAAAATTCCTTCCTCTTTCCTATTTGGAGAACAAAATTATTTTTAAAAAAATTTATCATGTAGTGATTCGTTATACCTATCATCACCCAAATTAAAACTATATTTTGAATTATAAGGGAAGCATTTCACATTTGGTTAAAAAAAAAAAAGTTTACATGGAGCTTGTTGGAAGGCTGGTAGTGAGGATTTATGAATTGTGGAAGAGGGTGCATCAGGTATTCTTTGCCTGGCTGCTTGTCTTGAGTCTGTGGTGGAAACTGGTAGCCACGTTTGGTTGCCATATATTATCTTTTACCGAAAACTGAAATTTCTGGCTTCTAAAGTAAACTGCAACAAAGGCAGAAAATACTGTCTACAAATGCAATTGCGAAAATGAGAGCTTTGGTTTGGTGGAGCGGATGAGGTTGCCATAGAAGGATATATATATATAGATTCGAAGTTTGTTGATATCTATCCACGCAAGTGTTAGTGATGCCATGCAAGATGTGTCGTGGAAGCCGTGCCTGAATTATTATTATTTTATGTTGAACAAGTATTAAAGTTTGAGAGACTTTTATCTACACTAGGTTTATTATACCTTAAAATAGGATTTATGACACATAAAATAAGTAGCATAATAAAAAATTTTGCCACTCGTTATCCAAACTGAAATACATGGTGGCATAATAAGAAAAAGCCTAAAGCTTTCAATTAACATGGCATAATCTGCAACCTGCTAAGTCCTAAGTGACATGCAGAGCTAACACAGCACCCAAAAAACTTCATTGCGGCATGTGGCTGTGCGCCTACATATGCTATCCATTAAATTTTGGCATAATCTTAGCTAATAGCCATGAGACTTTGGCACCGCAGATTTTTTGTTGTTCAACACCGTTCTGTTAGTGTAAAAGATTCGTCTTAAATTCTTTGATCCTTAATGTTTCAGAATTAGCATAATTTTTATATTGGCATTAATTTACATGATTCTTTCAGTGTAATGAGTTCTATAATATAACAATTCAGAGCCTAAAATGCAACCAAATCTCCAATTTTGAGAGAGAAAATAATAGCAAAGCAAACCCATTTTTGGAACATACTTTTAGAGATTTCTTCAACTAACCCAATAATGCAAGATACATCTCCGATTTCGCATCACACTGAAATTTAGTAATTCGAACACAAGCAAACCAAAGACTAAGCATATGTAATAGAATTAGAATTCCCTCGGAGTTCAGCCTAACAAAAGAAAGATGCTCTGGTCGCTGGGACTGTCCTTACTGTGCATAAATAGGCCATGCAGGACGCAAACCAACAGGCATATTGGTTTCTTCAGAACACGTCACTTGCATCATTTGCCACTTCTTAGAAAAACGAGTAAAAAAGAAGTTAAGCAGCCAGGTTTAGCCTCTATAGCATCAACGATCTCCCTGCAATGAAAAAAGAAGTAAGCTTTTTTTTTTTTCAAAAAATAGAAAACATACAAATAGCAACTTGCTTCAACCAAAGAAATCAAGTCAAATCCACCACAAACAGCCCCCAATGGCAAATGATTCAGTTATGAGTAATTACAGTTGCTTATGCTACTGAATAAAGAGGTAATATACAAATGGCTTAAGGTTTTTCACCCTCTATGTTGTGAACTTACAGTCAAACTGGAAATAATGCGGCTAGCATGCAAAGGTGAACCCAAACTTCCAACATGAGTCATTTCCTCGCTTTTTCTCTCCACTGATTGAGCAATAATGTTCTCTTCCAAGCTTTTTCCCTTCAAGGTGATGTCTGATGTTCCAGCCCTACAACCAGGAACAGGACTGGAGGTTCCAGTTCGTTTTGGGGTAAGATCTAGTCGCTCAATCATTCGTGCAACACCAGCAATGCCTGCACTCATCTCCCGCTGCACTCCTTTGCTGAGCTCCTTCACTGAATTATTGCGTGCAAGTAGCTTCTCCTTTATACCTCGAGTACTTTTAAAGATGGATTCTTTGTATCTGTTGCATCACATCAAGAAAAGTTCAGCATAAGTTGAATAGAAGAGAAAAAAATAATAATACGACCTCATTGTGCCAAGTGATGTATGTCTACCTGGCTGAAGCGGTAGCCCATTTAGATTTTATAGAGTCTGAGAGAGATAACCCTTCTGATGGTGTTTGCAGAGCATCATCTGATGGCAGTCTAAAGAAAACGCTGAATAATGAATCAAGTAGTAAGATGGATAACACATGCAAGAGCAAACCACTGCAGAAAACCTATGTGGAAAAAAAAACCAACGAATGCCATCACATAAACAATGCACTTCAATAATCCCAGCTTTTTCATTTTCAACGACAACCAGAGTCATCTGCACTGAAGCGTAATATGAATAATAACTACACAAGTAATAACTCAACTTAAATGACACTTATACCTGGGTTTGGAAGGAACATCTCTGCTGATAGCAGTGTCCATAGATGGCAAGAGTTGTGATGCCATGATAGGAGTTGCTGAATTACCTACTGATGACCTATCTTGTACATCTTGACCTTCTTCTGCAGAGGTGTGTGTTTGCTGAGAAGTGGGTGCATTTGCAGGCGAGGGAAAGCTGAGAACCTGGGGAGGACACTGTCCAGAAGATCTCTGCCTCTCTCTTCTGCGAATATAATGAGTGCTGCTAGCAACAGAAGCTATATGCTGCATAATACGCTCGTCGAAATCAGAGTCATCGGAGTAGGAATCCTGAAAAAGTATCATGTCACATCCAGTAAACAAACAAAGAACAGCCAACAACGCAGGAAACAAAATTCTTGAAAATGAATAAAACCTGCTCTGGATCAAAATCCTCATGAAAATGAGGTAGGTTTGAGGATGCAGCAGCAGCAGAAGATGTGTTCCTTGACCTCAAACGCCTCTCTGTCTCAACAGCAGCTAGAAGTTCTTGGCTACAATATGGAAGCAAATACGAGAGGATATATTACTTTTAATTTAGGCGCAAAAAACTGAACAAAAATGTGTATATATCGGACACAAGTTTGAGAATGCACATAAATAATTACCAAACAGGGTCCTTTAAGGAAAGTAGCTGCCAACAGATTGGGCACTCTTTGCTTCTCTGTGACCTAAAACAAGAAACGAATTTTGAATTTAAAATAGTTATGATTCAGGACAAAAGAATGTGACTAACAGAACAGAGAGCAAACATTCTAGTTTCTAATTTTCTCAAATCAATATAATGTTGAGTGAGATGTACCAATCAAGAATACATTGAAGATGGTATTCATGTTTGCAGCAGGTGATCTGAAACGAGAAACAGAGTTACAAAAAAGGATTGAAGACACGCCCTAATTATTGCAATCAAACAACAAATTAAGCAACCAAAAACACGTTATCAACCAGAAAATCTCCGCCAGCAGAGATCATAGAAAAAAAATCACCGGAGTTAATTGGCAGTAATAAAAATATCGCAAGTAGTGGAGGATCAGTACAAAGTGAAAAAAAAAAAAAGAGTGACAGTGTCATACAGTTGATGGATCCTGCGAAGTGAAAGGTTCGAGACAGATACTGCAAGCGTCATCAACAGAATCGTCAAGAGCAGCTCCAGACGATGAAGAAGAAGATCCACCAGCAACAGCAACAGCAGCAACTGAAGGAACCGAAATAATCGGATTGTCAGATAACAACGAAGAAGAAGAAGACGACGACGTGGCTGCCATGTGAGCCGATGATTGGAAGTTTACAGAAAGACAAGTAGAAGGAAGAAGAAACCCTAGAATTGAAAATTGAAAGTGAAGGAGTCAAAGGAAAATAAAATAAAAAGGAGAGAAAACGAAGGATATGGAAAAAATCCGATTCAGACGGTCTTTTTTTTTGTTTGTTTTTTGATGGAAATGGAAAAGAATCAATCAATCTGATTTTCGCTCCTCTTTTTTCGTTCCCATCTTTATATTTATTTTGTTAATGTTAATCTCACCCGCTTCCTTGCTTTGCTTGTAATTATCGTCTTCTTCTGTAATGGTGCTTTTGTCGTTTTATTCGTTAACGGTGGAGTTTCTCTTGTCGTTTTTATTCCCTTTCATTAGCTCTTTTGGTTTTGTTTAATTACTACTAGTCTACTACTACTAGCTTTTTTTTTTTTTTTTGAGAAATACTACTACTTGTTAATGTTTTTGTTATTAGTGTTAATAACTTGAAAGAATTCCAATCCAATTGATCTTCTATTCTATTTAAGGCAGATTTTGATTGAAATTTGAAAGAAATATAAAGAAAAGGGAAGAAAATAGTTGAGAAATTAGATTTTCTATTATTTGACTATTAAAAATTAATATAGAGGATAGATATTAAAAAGAAATTATTTTTACTTATTCTTCTTATAAAAAGTAAAATTGATTATACTGTAAATTGAAGTCTAAAATATTATAACTCTAATTTAAAGTTATATTTTATTGTCAAACATATTTCCTTTATTAGTTACTTTTAACTTATCAACTACAACAAAATATATAGTTTTTATTTATTTTTATTTTTTTGCTTCTCCTCCTTTTAAAAAATTTTCCGGTCTCTTCTCTCTACAGTAGTTATACATAGCATAAGACTTCGCCATTTTGTGGGAAGGTCTCAAACCAAGACCTCCCTTTCCCTAAATGTACTAGTTAAAAAAAAAAAATTATTTTTATATTAGATTGTACAGTTGGGTTGTTTTATATGAAATTTTTTTCAGATAAATTTGTCCAATGAAAATTTAATATATTATAAATTACATAACATAAAATAATATTTCATTTTTCACTATAAAACTTGCAAATAATAGATGAGTAAAAATATAAAATAAATTTTATGTTTAGATTTTAGAGCATATACATTTCATATTATTTTTTTAAAGGGAGAACTAATTTCTAATCATTATGTTTGCTAGGTACGAATAATAATAATAATATAAACTAAACTAATTTTGATTTAATATTTTTTAACCTACTGAAGTGATGAATTTCTCACAATAAATAAAGATAATAAAAAGGATATATTTAAATCCTATTTTTCATGCTTGGATGTTGACAAAAAAAATTTTTTTTTTTTTGGTCATTTGAACTTCAACTACTCATGAACCTTCCAATATAAAATTACCATTTTTTTTAAAGAATGATTGAAGTTTGAAATTACTTCCAAGCTAGGGAATCCCCTCATCACCTAACATCATTTATTTTTTCTTCTAGCTTTTGGTTGTTGCTCTTCAATTCATTTGTTATCATAACATATATAAAATTAACGAATACAGGAAAAACTTTTGTTGGACAAAAAATGACATATACTTTTATATATTAATAAAAATAGTATTAATTTAATTTTGAAAAATTTTTAAATTGATAAAAATAGTGTTAGTTTGTATTTAAAATTTAAAATTTTATATTTAAAATTCAAATAAATTTAAATAAAAATAAAATAATTTATTTTATATATATAAACTATTAAATTATTATAAGATTCATTTATAAAAATTTTATAAAAATTTGTGTTTATAATGCACTAAATTTTGTATATATATGAATCATGAATAAAAACGTTAAAATTAATAATTTTATTTATATAATTGTACACAATTTCTAATACACATAAAAGTAATTAGAAAATTATAAAACTATAAAAATTAAAATTTTTATTAATTGATAAATAAGAATAATTTATTTCATTAGATTTATACATATTATAGATATATATTTTACATGTAAGTGATTAAGAAGATATAATTATTTTT
>CATIWM010081909.1:0-13620 GCA_949671775.1 Mallotus repandus
TTTTGCTTACTTGCATAATTTCTTTTAATCTTTTAAAAAGGGGGAGAAATGCTTTATTTTCATTATTTTAGTTCTTGGTCTTTTGTTTCCTTTAGAACTAAGCTCTATATGATAATGTGATATGTACTATTTTGTGATGCATTATCTTAGTAAAATTTGTTTTCTACCATGTTTATGTTTCTTAAATATTTTATCAAGTTTTTATTATTTAAAGAAGATAATTTTTAAATTTATATTTTTTATCATACCAAAAGGGGAGAAATAAGAAAATATATTTTTCTCATTAAATTTTATTCTTACTCCTTATATTTATTATTTTTATAATAAGCATAATTTTAGGGGGAGTAAAATTAATTCAAATTATCACAAACTTCACTTTATATTATTCTCTCAAACTCAAAATAAGTTTGTCAAAATAAAAAATGGGGAGATTGTTGACCTTAGCAATGATCAATCTTGATTTTGATCTTAACAGAATTTATTTTGAGCATTTAACATGTTTGTTTAAGTGTGTATAAGCTAGGACTATAATGGAAATCAAAATGAAGCTAAGCATGCTTTTGGGCTAAATCAACCTTTAAGATTCCAAGAAGATTTTGGAAGTCTTAGACTTTTTAAATGAGAAAGTTATCTTCTTAACATTTGAATTATACATAACAAGCTTTCCAAATTGATCTTACTTGTCAAAATATGAATTCATTTGAGTCTAGAAATCTTCAATTAAATTTAGCATATGCAGTTTTCATTTCAATATGAGCAGCTCTCAGTATTTCAATAATATCTTAAGATAAAGATCTCCAATTGAAGTGATTAAAAGTGATATGGAAAGATAAGACAAATACCTACAACTTTCATGCAGAAATATAAGGCTGATTCAATCTTCTTCAATGTCAAAAAGTCATGATCCCGACTGAGACCATGCAAGTCCCGACCGGGACCAAAATGGCATCAAATTGAAGAATTCATCCACAACATATCCCGGGCTAATGTCTCGACCATGAAAAGTGTGATCCTGACCGGGATCAGGTCATTCACGACTGGGATCAATGTTGTCTTCAAATATAACGACTATAACAGACATATTTTTGAATATCCCGACCTGGATCAGGGTGATCACGACTGGGACCAGTGTTTTTGCAAGCTAAAAGTCCAAATGAAGTTTGAATTTGTTGGAAAAAAAATTATTATTTCTAACAGCTATAATTAAATTGTTCAACTATAAATACAACCTCTGAAGATCATTTAGAGGTTAAGAAACTTGTTTTTCATTTATACATTCTCAAGCATTCAATTAAAGCTCAAAATTCTTTTTAATTCATTCTTGTATTTAGTAAACTCTTGTGAGAGTTTGGTGAGTGTTAGAATAAAAATTCTTATTCTTTTATTTTCTAGGATTAAAGAAAAGGGAAGTGAGGTTCTATTCTAAAGGAATTGGTTTAAATGTTTAGCCATTAAAATACTTAGGAATTTGGTTTTAGTGTAAGCCTTCAAAACACTTGTGAATCAGTTTTTGAGTGAGCCTTGAAAACTCAAGTTATAAAAATCAATCTAAGGGAATAGATTGTGGTGATTTAAAATCCTAACTTGGGGATAAGTTAGGTGGAGACGTAGGATTGTTGAGAATCCAAACTCCTTAAATACTTGTGTTCATCATTCTTCTTTCTCAACATTCTTTCATTTTGGCTTATTTATTTTTAAATTTAGATTTTTGTTCGATAGCCCTATTCACCCCCCCACCCCACCCCTCCCCTCTAGGGCATTTTCACTTATATAGGATTATTCTTTATGCTTGTGGAAGATTAATATTCTGAATTTGCAGGAATTTTAGAATGATTCTTAAATCATCTAAATATTGATTCCGTAATGGGGATATAAACAATACCCCTTTTTTTAGTATAATATTTTTTTAGTTTGCCTGAGCTTGCAAAGTGCTGCTCGTCCTAATTAGTTAAAATTCATTTATTCTTCCTTAAATATCGTTGCTATTATAATTATATGAAGTGTTGTAATCCCTAAACCATTCCCCCATTTATTCAAATGTATTTTTTTTGAATTATTTGTGATAAATATCGGTTTATAAGTATGAAATGAGACTAATATGCAAATTGAGACTTAATCATAAAATTAGAAATTTATTGCAATTTGCATGCTAAAAAAGGAAATAAACTAACAATCAAAGGTAATAAAATACAAAATAAACATGGATGCCAACCGCAAGGTTGGGTGGATATTTCAAAGCCCATACCTAGTTTCCGAACCCTTTCTTTGAGGACGACTTCTGGGCATCTCAGTAGAATCCAGTTGTTGTACAGTGTGTCATGGCTTTCATCTGGATGACGACTCCATCTCTAATTTGGGCTCCAAAAGCCTATTTTGTATTTTCTAGTGGGCCCTGAGCCCACACAGTGTCGTGGTCGCCAAATACGTGAGCGCACACTAAACCCCGTCGCCTACTGGTACAATTTGAAATAGTTTGATTTGGTTCTTAGGCCATCTCCAACCAAAAACTTTAAAATGCAGTAAATTTTACTCTAAAATGCATCTGTTACAGTAAATTTACTCCAACCTATAACTACATTTTCAATTCCAAAAGAATATTCTCCTATTCCTATCCCATACTAATATTATATTATTTATACATTTTACATATTGTACCTATATTTTATTCAATACTTACCATATAAACTCATATATTTATTTATAGTAAAATTTAATATATGAATATATTTTAAAAATAACATGCATATTTTTTAAATCGATTGTTAAATTAATGCAAATTTATGGTTATTAAATTTTTACTATCCAAATATTAATATTAATTTTATTTAAGTAAAAAATTAATATTATTTAAGTAAAGAAAATTATTTAAATGACAATATTAATATTATTTAAGTAAAAAAATTAAATCAAATTTTAATATAATAAATATAATATAAATTTGGACTAAATTGAACAAAGTTATTTAGACTAAATTGAAATAAATGTTCAATTTTAGATTGTTATTGAAATTTAAAAAAAAATACAAATGCATCTTTCATTCGATGCAAAATGTGTCCCAAATGCAATGGGTTGGAGATACCTTAATTTTAAGAATGTATAATCTTGAAATTTATTAATGTAAGATTTTCATCATGGTTTGTTTTGAAAAAAAAAAATCAAAGAGTCATTAAAAAATTTTAATTCGAATTTTCAAAATGATTTGGAATCTCGGCGACCGAATGATATGTGATGTGCTTTTTTCATGCTGCTTTACTAATGGCTACTCATCACTTTACAGACCAAGGCTTTTGTTTGTTTCTTTTTGATGGAGGTGGCATAGGTGATATGATTAAAAAGGAACTGATATATAGAGATTTTTGTCACTTTTATGGTTTGTTTAGATCGAACCGGATTAATCAGAGTTCAGTAGCTTCTAAATACCAGCGGTTAAAAAAAATTGATATATTGCAATTTCATTCCTACACTAATTTTTTTTTAAGTTTTAGCATTTAGTTTCATCTTGCCAGAATTTTTTTTCTGATGTTAGTATTTGGTGTATATATTGTCTGGACAACGCCTTGAGCAAAAAGTTGAGGAGAGGTTGGGGCATTACTAGAGATCAAATGCATTAGCTACTTGCCTCAGCATGCACAAAATCAGGATTGGCAAATAGATACACTTGAGAGAGATTTTTTTTTTTTAAAAAAAATTTTGCAAAGATATCGGCTGTGAAGTTAGATGGGAAGGAAGTTGTAAGTTCGACCCAATACACAGAACACTATTTTAATGGATATTCACAACTCAGACCCTTTAATTTAGATAAAAAGATTATTGTTGTCTATTATGAATATGATCATTTCAAAAATTGTGAGATTCTAGAATCTAAGAAAAATAGTAAATTATTAAATTTGACAGGAAAAAGTATATTCAAAAATGATTATTGCCAGGGAGTAGTATATTCAGAATCATTAGTTATAAACAAAATTAACCAATTTTTTTTTCCTAATGTTATAATTGACGAATAACAACAACAATAGCAACAATTTAAAATAAAACTTATTTTTTGGTTATATTTGCCAACAAATTAATTGTTAAATCGATTTCTATTACTAAAAAATTATTACAATTCGAAAATATTTTTCAAAATAACCAAAAAAAAGAAAAAAAATTTACTATTTTTAGTCACCACAGGATGGTAAAAAGCCTCCGGGGATCCCCATCGTCACTTCAAATTGTATCAGAACACATGAATTGTATCAACCCCATATATATATATATATATATATAATATAACTACATGTGCTCTGGTTATCATCATCACCAAATCATTGTTGATATATATATATATATACTGGGATATTTTCGATCAGGAATTTCCTTGTATGTGAAAAATATTAACTTTAACGTCCGCAAGGAAAGTGTAAAGGCGAATTCCAAAAGTGGGTATTTCCATTTTCATTGTTTTGAATTAACAATAATGATGCAGAGAATCTTGAATTGATAAACAAGAAAGAAAGTTGACGAAAAAGGGTACCTGGAAACATACATATATATTTGTTTCTGGGTTCGGAGGATTGGCTTGGAAGTTTTAGTTTGAGATAGATGATGATGGGTGGGAGAGGGAAATTCTTGGTTAGTTTAGTTCTTGTAGCTTCAATGGTGATTCGAACACATCAGGCCTCAAATGTGACACTAGAAGCTTCAACTTATGCTCAAAACGTTTCTGTTTCTAATAATGAACACAAACCTCATGCTGATTACAAACCTGTCTGGCCGGTAAGCTCAATTTCCCCATACACATATATATATTTTGTGTATTATATTGCATGGAGAATACATGCACGTAGTGGTGTGTAATTGATAAGTTTAGGATATAATGTTGGTCCACAGGAAATGAAAATTGGCTGGGGAATGATGATGGGAGCAGTAATTGGATTGTTTGGAGCAGCATTTGGGAGTGCAGGAGGTGTTGGTGGTGGTGGCATTTTCTTTCCAATGCTTACAGTCATCATTGGGTTCGATGCAAAATCATCAATAGCTATATCAAAATGTAAGCTCTAATGTATATATATATATATATACACACATAGCTAGTGGCAACGTAACTGGTCAAATGAGACAATTTAAAAAAAAAAAAAAAAGAAATAACAGTTTTGGCTCGTGATACAAAGGGTAATTGAATTAGGAGAGGAATATTACGATCATTTATCATGGACATCGACCTACTATTCATATTGCTACCCGTTGCATTAAATATTGTCTTATATATTATATATGGCTGAAATATTCTTCATTTGTTTTATTTTGGATGGTTTTTATATATATATTTAATGAATTTAGAGACTTAATTCATGTTTGTTTCTCAGGTATGATCACAGGGACATCGGTTGCAACAACATATTATAATTTGAACAAGAGACACCCTAAACTGGACATGCCAATGATTGATTATGATCTTGCTCTTCTAGTCCAACCAATGCTGGTGTTAGGAGTTAGCATTGGAGTTGCTCTCAATGTGATTTTAGCAGATTGGATGGTCACTGTTCTTCTAATAGTTGTCTTCATTTGTATGAACTGTCCTTTTGCTTCTTTCTTTAGTATATGCTAAAAGTGCTACCAATTTCATGACATTTTTCTTTTTTGTTTTCATGTACAGTTATATCAATAAAAGCATTTTTAAAGGGCATTGCAGCTTGGAAGATAGAAACCGAAGCAAAACAGGTACGATCTAAACTTTGGCCTGTGGCTTGTACTTATATATACAAATGTATTGTAGAATAATCAAATCTTTAATAATCAATTTTTCACTTGTTTTTTCAGGAGGCTGCCAGGAGCCTGGAATTGAATGGTGAGTTGGTTTAACGAATCTTCCTATTCAAATTTTGATGAAAACCTGTAAAATTTAAGTTGTCTGAAATATCTGACCGGCCAACATATTTACTTAATCATCAGGTGCCATTCATGGTGTAGTGGTCGTTAAGGCTTATCCAGTAAACATAACCAATGGTGCTCAAAAAGAAACTAAAGGTCTTCTAAAGCCAAAGGTAAACAGTATATTAATTTCTACATACATATAATAATTTGGCAGGAAATTGAAATCATAGAGCTAGCAAGCTAGGATGTAATTTACTGAATTGTTATGCAGCACTCTCAGGTGTCAATTGTTGAGAACATTGACTGGATGGCACTTGGAATTCTCTTTTCTGTCTGGTTGATGATCCTCGGCTTGCAGATTATCAAGGTTTTGCATTGTGGCAATTTTCTCTTGCATTTAGATAATTCTCGAGCCACCATTTCTAATTGAAAGTCTTGTAATTTTTTTTGTCTGCAGCACCATACACCAACTTGTTCAACATCATATTGGCTGCTCGACTTTGCTCAGGTTTACCTCCCATGATACTTGAATTATAATAGGCCAATGTTATAAATAATGCACTGCATTTAGGACCTGAAAATTCCTGAAGTCATGAATTTTTTTTTCTTGTCTGGTTCTAAAATTCAGATTCCAGCAGCTGCTACAGCAACTATGCATCAAGGAATTGGCCTTTACAAAGGACGACGAGTAATTGCATCCAAAGGAGAAGCAGGAACAAACTGGGGAGTATGCAGGTTGATTCTTTATAGTTTCATTGGCCTATTTGCCGGTGTTCTTGGTGGGATGCTTGGTCTTGGTGGAGGATTCATTTTAAATCCAGTTTTTCTTGAGCTCGGAATCCCTCCTCAGGTGCATTACTAATTACTCAACATTCAAATATTGAAAATTGCTTGTCTACTTCACGTGTATTACACCTAATAATTAAATTCGTGACATATATTGCATTTTTATCTGCCGAATGTAAAACAGTCAAAGTATGTGTCACTCATTCAACCATTGAGTGTAATACTCTAGTTGTAAGCAAAAATCTCTTGTGAATATTATCCTGATAAACTTGTAACAACGTTTTATGCATTCCGTTGATACATATAGCACATTAACTACTTACTTTCTTGTAGGTGTCAAGCGCTACAGCTACATTTGCAATGACATTTTCAGCAGCATTATCTGTGGCAAAATATTACCTCTTGAAACGTTTTCCAGTTCCTTATGGTAACTTGTTTAGCACCCATAACTCTAATGATATTGCTTATTCCAAAAATTAAACTTGCACTTAACCAAATTCTTTAACGTTTACAGCTCTATATTTTTTTCTTGTGGCCACCACTGGGGCTTTTTTGGGGCAACATGTGGTGAAAAAAGTGGTTGATGTGCTAGGAAGAGCTTCTATAATTATCTTCATTTTGTCAACTGTAATTTTTATCAGTGCAATATCACTAGGTACGCCATGTGCCCTTTTCAAGCTGTTCTTATAGTCCTGCACAACAATAATTTCTCACTTGGAGCATTAAGGCTTTTTTTTTTTTTTTTTTTTTTTGTCAGGTGGAAGTGGTGTGATAAATATAATAGAAAAGATTCACAACAACGAGTACATGGGATTTGATGATATCTGTTCATATGCATAGTTGCCTTTGGTTTATAGATATACGCTATGCAGTTGAAGGTTGAGTAGTAAAATAGCAAAAACCCCCTTCAAAATATAAAAACATTTGGGTTCAATCTCTGATATCGCTGGTGATAGAGATACTGTAACATTTCACTTATAACACGTACTCCTACACTCAGAAAAAAAAAATGAAAGATTCAATTTTCAAAGTATTGAATTCGCTAAAAAATTTTCAAGTATTATTTTTTTAAAAAAAAACTTCATACTTGTACATTTTTTTCTTATGTAGTAGTTTGTGTATATAGATTGTTTGGACAAGGCGTTGAGCAAGAAGTTGAGAGAGGTTGAGCATTATTGGAGATCAAATGCATCAAATACATATAGCTGGTTGACCAAGAGGCACATATTAGTCTTCAAGCTCCAATGCTCCTGAAAGTGATTGCTTTGTTTTTTTCTGAATTCAATTATTTTAAAAAAAATTGCAAATTTTAAATTTAGACTTTCGATAATTCAATAAAATAATAAAATTTTAAAATTTTGCAATTATTAAATAGCGTTGAGATAGTTGTTGGGTTTCCTACACATTATATATAAAGAAAAATAATTAGTGTTGCAAGTCACGACATGAATAATACTGCCGCAATCCCGCAAAATGATAAATTATTCACCTTCTTAATTGATAAAATTTCAGTATATAAAGATAAAAATAAAATTAAAAAAAATTGGAAATTCTTACCTACACTGAATATATATACTCAATGGTAGAATTTAAAATACAAGATACATATTTTATTTTTTATAAATTAAATTAATAATTAAAAATGATGTAACTTAAATCCGACCATTGGATGTAATACATCCAGTATAAGTAAAACTTTTTCAGAAAAAATTATTATATAACGGTCGCAATATGTATCTTCGTCCATATATAAATTAGTTGTTATTTGTCAAGGTAAGGAGTATATTCAAAATGATTGTTGGTTGAGAGTAGTATATTCAGAATCAATAGTTGTAAAGATAAGGAGTATATTCAAAATCATTATAATACATATTTTAATATTTTTAGTTCGTCTGTCGTATTCAGGGACAAGAAGGATAAGGGATTGGCCCTCACAATAATTTCGAAGTGTTTGAAAAAATTATAATAGGATAATTCTCCTTTCTAAATCAAATAGAAATAACGATAGAATTTAAATTTTACTCTTGATGATACCTTTAAAGAGATTACTTCCTAAGTGATCGACCAAAGCATCTTTGTTCGTGCCTTATGGTCTTTTATATATATATATATCTAACTAACTGCAGGCAGTATATATTGGCCAAAAAAAAAAAAAACTACAGGCAGTATAGCCTTAATGATTTTGATAAATCATCTGAAGTAGTTCACACAATTAATGTGAAACATCTGTATTGATTTTGTTGAATCATCTAAAGTACATACAATGTGGAACATATGTATGCATATCTCCAAGACTCCAACTTAATTTTTCAGAATTTATTATCTTTATAATTCTCTTAGGAAAAAAAAAAGAAAAATACCTTTTATTGTATAACTCAAGACTGTTGTATTCTTCGGCTTTTAATTAGATCTTATATAAATTAAAAAAATAATAATTACAGGTACCACTTGAAGAAGTATATATAATTTGAGATTAACTTTTTTCTAAAATCAGTTTTCTAATAGTAAAAATTGTATTTGTTTGAAGGTTATAATGTAAAACATGATAATGAAACCCATTCGGGGTGGATGGGGTAGTGTGGTTGTTAGCCACATCTAGCGCTAGGTCTCAATTTCTAGACCAATCTTCACCCTCGAAGAGATTAATTCTTTTGAATTTATTCCAAGATCCTTTAGGCACAGCTCCGTCAATTAGTGAGTATGTGGTTCGCTTTGATTTATATAGGTTTTCTTTTCTCGCTAACGTACTGAAATTATAATTTATAAAAACCATTTACCATAAAAAAAATAATAAATTTTATAAATATCATTGAAAAATTTAAATTTGAGACTTTTTTTTTATTCACACCAAACATAAGTGTGAATAAATCAATTAAACTAAATTTTATAAAATCTATAAAAGTTTAGTTAGAATTGAATTGAAATATATCAAAGCGAAGTTTTAAATTATCTTTTAAGATTGATGTAGAATTGCGTATCATAAGATTAAAAAAAAAAGTAAAATATGAATTTAACATGTTTACTACAAGAACATATTGTTTATATATTCATTGTTTTGGCTCCATAAATCCTTATTAATTTCTGAATTGTGACATGAACATGACATCTAGTCACCCACATGAGCAATTACACGCAAGATCTAAGATCTATTAACCACTCCTGCACTCCCTAGTCTTTTAAATATTAATTAGAGAAATAATTATGCCATCACATGACAATTATAAAGAAGAAATATATAAGAATAATAATTAATAATTAATTAATAATTTTTTTTAACAACTTAAAAATCAGAGGTCAAATAAAGAAATTAGGATCAATCTATAGTCTTAATCTTATAATATCCATCAGTTAAACTATTAGACTACTAAATAAGAACAATTAACAAGTTGACCACATAAAAGGATTTCTTTTAAATGTATAAATTACATTGATGTTTAATGAGACAAATGGTACGAGAGAGTCATGGAATCACTCAATAATTAAATGGTACCAAACATAGTGTGGTAATAATATGCATATCAAACGATTCCAAATTGATATGTACAATTAAAACGATGTACAGCTATGCATTTTAGCATATCTAACATTCTTGATTCAAGAATGATGGTTAGAGTTCCTTCATTTTTTTTTTTTTTTTTTTTTTACAAAACTCAACGTGAGGTGTGGAAGAAACGAGAGATCTAAATTGAAATTTTTTCATCTATAAAATTCATGAATTAAAAAAAAAAACTAAAAATCAATGCCCTCTTATGTATATTTAAAACTTATTTTTACTAATTAATGTTAAAGTAATTAAATGGTCACTCTCTTCAAATAGATATTGAGATGTAGAGTTTGAATTTCATCATCATTGTGATCTGTTTCCTTCAAAAGTTATCACTATTGTATAGTCCATTGATATCTAAATCATATAACACATATATTAATTAAAATACAAAAACTCATTTATGCTATATACAACATCAAATTCATATACACACAATATAAGTTAAATATTTTTATATTGATTTATTTCCATATAAATATGGTTTAAATAAGAAGTTTTTAAAGTGATCAAATTAATATTTAAACTCTTGACGTCTCATATTTAAAAAAAAAAAAATCAATTGAATTTTAAGTGCAATTCAAATTTATTGAAAATTGGACGGTTTTAAAATATTTTTTTTATTGAGTAGGAGTCACAACCTTTAATCTTTAAATGTTCTGAAAAGAAATACACTATTAGATTATTCAATTTTTTTACCTTTCTAAAATAATTTTAGTAACTATTAATGTGTAATGATTTGCATTTGACAAATGTTTTTAAGCCACATGCAAATAGATTTATTAATATATTGTAGTACAAAATTGATAATTAAAATCACGAGAATAATGCTTCGAGCATGTGACAAAAATTCAGTCCAATTAAATTAGAGGTACCTTCTTAAGATTCATCTCAATCATAGGTTGCATGGGATCATGAATCATGACACACACAAGGCAAAAACAGACCAAATCTGGCTGTTTTGGGATCTCTTTTTAAAGGCTTCAAATAGTTTTTAAAGTACACAAGCTGCCCACCCATCAGTATACCACTAACAATATTGCCATATATACAGATCCTCCTCAATTCTAAATTCAATTAATCTTGTCAAATTAATCAAGATTCTCCTAATATAAATACAGTGATTTGTTATAAAATCTTTACTTTTTTTAAACTGAAATGGAGTGTTAAGATTTAAATTTTTAATTCATTAATGTTTTAAAATGAGATATATTATTAGACTATTTAATCTTCGATATGAATTTTCGGTATTCAATTATTGGTCTTCTTTTTCCTTTAATGAAGTTTAAAATCCCATTTGAATTATTTTCTTATAAAGAACAAAAAAATTATAAACAAATATGCATTTTTGCAAAAATAATATGCATTTGCATATTAGTCAAAATGTAGAAGTAACTGTGTGTATAAGAAAAGTACAATTTTCTTGGGAGATAGAGAGGTTGGATGGTACAGTGATTGTCAACTAACATTCTTTGAAAAAAATGGGATTTGGAAGAGGATATACATATATATATATATATATAAGGTGCATGTACTGTCCCTTTGGCAGGTGTAAAAGCTACTACATATTTGAATATTTTACTTGGAGTGTGTGAATGAGCAAGAAATTAATATTAGTCATATATTAATCAACACCTCTTATTGACATTCAACTGTCTAGGTGGCTGATAAGTGAATATATAATTATTAAATACTTTTTCAAATGCAATATTAAGTTTAAATGACATCATAATTAATTTGTAAAATTAATTTTTATTTTTTAAAAAATGAACTGTTTATTTATTAAAAATTAAAATATATTTTAATGAACATATAATATAAATAAAAGTACGATAAAAAGTAGCAAAATAAACTCACTCAAATTATAAAAATGTTTGTCACTATTTTTTAATTGTATTATTTTAATTTGCAACCGAATAATCTGTTCAAAAATTTGAATGTTCTATTCCATAATGTTGATTAACCATAAATTGACTTTTTAATTTTTAATTAAATTCAATTATAGAAATATTAACAGAAAATTTAAGACAGAAAGCAATAAAAAATAACTATCAAAATTCCGTAAAGAGTAAAAACTCTATTAAAGAAAGATTCAAAAATTCCTAAAAATATACATCATATATTTATATTTATTAGATGTAAAAAATAAATAAATAAATAACTATAAAAATTAATTTTACAAAATAATTAGTATCATTTAAAATTTAATAATGCATATGTAATTTAAATTACTTGATCCCTTCATTAATCAAAAGATAATTAATTGTCATTTCTTGACAGAGAAGTTATTCTAATGTACATTAATTCCCACACACTTCACATCACTTATTGCTAGTCTTCTTCAAACAAATTTTGGTCTTCTTAAGAAATAAATAATTATTTGTTTCAAATATTCAGAAATGATATTATGTGCAAGAAAAGAAATCTTTTTGATAGGAGTGTTTGTTGTTTTCTAGTTAATTCCTATATGTAATTAATTAAATAAGCTCTCTATAGGTTAATTAAGCTCCGGGTTAAGTGGGTAGAAGCAGACCCACTTGTTTTACCAAAACATGCACAATATTCAATTGGTCAAGAGTCATTGTTGTAACATTTTTAGAGCAAATATAGGTGGAGGCTGCCCATTGTTTACCAAAATATTAACCACCATATTGTATTGATCGGGACTAGTAACAGTAACATTATGGAAAAAATTTTACCTACACTTATTAATTTGTTTTGACGAGAACAAAATTATAAATGCAATAAAAAAATTTTAATAATTAATTTAACGTAAATATATATATTACGATTCGAATTGAATATATCATTCCTACCATCTGATCCTATAGCTGTTGATTAAGATAAATTTTTTTCACTCTACAAAAAATTTCCTTTTTTCTTAATAGTTCTGGGAGGAAATTAATTAAGAGCTTCACACATATATATTGTACCTTCGCTGATGTTGATTAAAATCTTAACACATAATGGGTTGGTGCATGCATTAGTCCCTTCTATGTCAAAATAATTTATTTTTTATCTCACACACACATCCATCAAATTTAACCTGCAAAATAGATTAATCACATGCATTTAATTTATATATAATACAAGCTATCATGTTGGACATTGACAATTAACTAAAGTGACTGTTTGTATGATGTAATTGATAAGCTAATATGCATTACACTTTGAAACATACAAAAACTACTAATTAATTTAGTGATGGAATGGAACTTTAATTTTAATCCTCTAATAAAGAAAAATTAAATAAATTCATTCATTTTCAAAATACAAAGAAGAATTACAAAATATCAAACACTATATTTTTAACATCTTACTTCATATAATTAAATTTTGTCCGTATATGTAATATAATGAAAATAACAATCAATGATGGGCTCGTGTGAAATATGATGAATGAACTTTAAACCGGATGGTCTAGGGTGAGCTCCTGG
>CATIWM010081912.1:0-17392 GCA_949671775.1 Mallotus repandus
ATCCGAAATTTTGGAAACTTTTTTTGTACATAAAAAATCGAGAAAAAATTTATTAGATAAGATTTAATATTTTATAAAAAAATCCATGCATACAATCCAAAGAAAAATTTGGTACAAACACAAAATAAGACCACGGTCAGAATTTTTTCTTTCTTCTTATATATGTTTTAAGTCAATGGCATTATTAGTTCAAGTCTCGAAAAAAAATTAAGTATAGTTAGAAATCAAAGATTGTATTTTAGTTTGGGACGATGAGAAGTAGTAATAAATGGGAGAAGAGAATTCTTATACCTAAAAAAAATATAAATTTTTTTTATATGTTTACAATCAATGTGCATATGGTATTTATACTATTACAATATACGATAATAAGTTATAAACTTTTTTAGATAATGAAATATATACCGTAAACTTAAAAAAATTTCTGTTTCCTTTTATTATTATTTATCACAAGCTAAATATAGAAATATTATTTCCTTTTTTTTTAAAAGTAAAAGTCTCATTTCTTAAGACTCCTCCTTGAGACTTTTGCTAGAAATACCGAACTTCATCCTTAAGAACTCAAATCTTCCTTTTGGAAGGGCCTTGGTAAATATGTCAGCTAATTGAAATTCTGTGGGACGGTGAACCAGCTTGACGTCCTTCTCTTGTTCGACATCTCTAATTGGATGAAATTTTACTTTCATATGTTTTGTTTTGCTGTGACAAACTGGATTTCGCTATAGCAATGGCTGACTTGTTATCCACTAGGACTTCCTTAGGTTCAAATTGCTTCTACCCTATATTAGCAAGTATTTTTCTTAACCATATGGCTTGGTTAACTGCCATAGATGCTGTAATATATTCTGCTTCAGCATTTGATTGAGCGATAACTTCTTGCTTCTTAGAGATCCATGAGAAGACTTCAGAACCAAGTGTAAAAGTGTAGCCAAAGGTACTCTTCATATCATCAACATAACCTCTCTAGTCACTGTCAGAATAAATAACTAGCTTTGGGCTTGAACATGGTTGGAAAAATAATCCATAATCTGAAGTTCCCCTTAGGTATCTCAGAATTCTCTTAGCTGTCCCTAAGTGAATTTCACTAGGTTAATTCATAAACCTTGAAAGTAGACTTGCTGCATACATCATATCAGGTCTAGTAGCTGTGATGTACAATAAACTACCAACAAGACTCTTGTAGTACTTTGAATTAACCTTCTTTTGCCCATCATACTTGGATAACTTTTCATTCACTATAAGTAGAGTTGCCACTGGCTTCAATGTTGCATTTTGAACTTCTTTAGAATGTCTTCTGCATATTTGGCCTGTGAAATAAATATTCCATCATATGATTGATGAATTTCCATGCCAAGAAAATAATTCATCAACCCTAAATTTGTCATCTCAAAATTCTTCTTCATCTCATTCTTGAAGGTCATGATCATTTCTGGGTTGTTACCAATCACAAGTAAATCATCAATGTAAAGTGAAACAAGTAGAATGTCTGACTTACCATGCCTTTTGATGTAAAGGGTATGCTCATTCTTGCTGCTCTTGAAGCCTTGGTTATAGAAATGAGAGTCAATTTTGTTGTACCAAGCTCTAGGAGATTGTTTCAGCCTAATATTCTCTTCCTTTCATAACAAACCTTCTGGTTGCTCTATATATATCTGCTCCTTGAGGTCACCATTGAGGAATGTGGACTTCACATCAAGTTGGTAAATCTTCCAACTATTTTGAGCAGCCAATGCGGTTAAAGTTTTAACCGTATCAAGTCTTGCAACAAGGGCAAAGGTATCTCCATAATCGATTCCAGCTTGTTGAGAATATCCTTTAATAAGTAATCTCGCCTTATGCTTGTTGATTGACCCATCTAGATTCAACTTGGTTTTAAAGACTCATTTTACACCAATAACTTTTCTGTTCTCTGGTCTACCAATCAACTCCCAGGTGTTATTTTTCTTGATTATATTGATTTCATTCAATATAGCTTCTTGCCATTCTTTAGCCTTAGAAGCTTCAGTATAGCTATTTAGTTCATGAATTGCAAAGTGACAAGATTCACACATCTCTTGATCTAGATGGATGACTGGACAATCTTTATAGATGTCAGTCAAGAGTCTTTTACCTCTTCGACCCATAGCATTCTCATTAGATGATGATGTATGAACTTCATTTAGAGAATTTACTGGTGTGGTTAGAGAAAACCCACCATCATCATCTTCATAATAATCTTGAACATCTTCTGGATGCTTTTCAGATTGAGGAACTGGAATAATACTTCTTTCAATCTTCTATTCATCCTAATTCCATGTTGCATTCTCATCAAATTCCACATCTCGACTGATTACAATGTCTTCGGTGTTGAGATTAAAGATTCTATAGCCTTTTGATTGAGAGCTATAGTTAAGAAAAATTCCTTTCTATGATTTATCATCGAGCTTGCCCCTCTTCTTAGATGGGACATGTACATAGCAAATTGAGCCAAACACCCTAAGATGCTTAGCTGTTGGTTTAACCCCACTCTAAGCTTCAAATGGGGCTTTTTTGTTGCATAGCCTTGGTTGGAAACCTGTTTAACAAGTATACAGCAGTGTACACGGCTTTTGCCCAAAATTTCTTGGGTATTTTCTTCTCTGCTAACATGGATCTTGCCATTTCTATAACGGTTCTATTTTTTCTTTTAGAAACTCTATTTTATTGAGGCGTATACCCAACTGTGAGTTGATGTTCAACACCTGCATCATCACAAAACTTGTCAAATTCAGAGGACATGTACTCTTTTCCCCTATCATATCGAATTCTCTTCAGCTTGCAGCCATTTTGTGTCTCCACAAGAGCTTTGAATTTTTTAAAGATATGGAACACATTCGATCTATCTTTCATGAAATACACCCATGTCATTCGCATTTAATCAACAATGAACAATATGAAATATTTGTTCTCACTGAGGGACAAAGTCCTCTAGGGTCCACAAATGTCGGTGTGCACAAGTTCAAGTTTCTCCTTTGCTCTCCATGTACTTTCTATTGGAAAAGGCTTTGTGTGTTGCTTACCAAGTTGGTAGGCTTCACATAAACTATCAACATCATGAATTGAAGGAAGATCTCAAACGATATCTCTTTGGTGAATTAGTTTGAGAGCACCTAAGTTATAGTGCACATATCTCTTGTGCCATTACCGTGTCTCATTACTTTGGGCTTTGTTATCCTCTTCAATAGAGTCATTCCATTTCAGGGGAAAGCTCTTATTTTGCATTTTGACACGAGCAATCTCCCCCTTTTTTGGATCAAATATGGTGCAATGATCACCCTTAAAATTGATAGAATATCCATGCTTGATCATTTGAGGGGCACTCAATAAATTTTCATTAAGCTCAAGGACTAAAAGAACGTCTTTTATGAGCTTAACACCTTTTTTATTGTCGATTTGTACAGTCCCTTTGCCTTGGGATTCCACTACTGCTCTTTTTCGCATTTGAACAGGAATCTTCATAGAAGTGTCAAGATTAATGAACATTTCTCGATCATAGGTCATATGACTTGTGCATCCACTATCAATAAACCACCTCTTATTGCCTTTGCTGGAGCTTACATCTTAATAAGCATAGAATAAGTAATCTTTATCATTACTTTTAATGAAATTCACATGTTGTTCTTGATTATTCTGTTGGCCATATTTTGCTCTACAATCTTTCTCAATGTGGTCACACTTCTTATAAAATCTGCATTGGGGCTTGCCTTTGAACCAACAATCCTTTTCTAGATGAATAGTTTTACCACAAGTGCCATAGAGAGGCAATTTTCCTTTATGGGAAGCATTTCCTATAGAGCCATTATGTGCTTGAACATTCTTTCTTTCTTTCTCAAAATATTTGTCTTTGCCTTTACAACCTTTTTGCTTTGACGGCTTTGCTTGATGCTTTGTTTAGAAGGCACCTTCTGTTGAGCCTTCTGCCCTCTTGCTTAATTTTGCCTCATGTGCTATCAAGGAGCCAAACAACTCAGTAACACTGAGGCTACTCAAATCTTTGGATTCTTTGATGATTGAGACAATTGTGTCAAAATATTTTGTTAGGCTGATGAGCACTTTCTGAACTATTCTTTGATCAAATAGTATCACTATAAATTTTCATTTGATTTACTAATTCCATGACTTTGGAAGAGTAATCTTTCACACTCTCACCATCCTTCATCTTGAGATTCTCAAATTCTGTTCTTAAATTATTGAGTTTGATGAGCCTCACTTATGTGGTTCCTTAAAACTCTTCTTGTAGTATGGCCCATCCTTCTTTTATTATTGAAACTCTAATAATTCTTGGTGAAATGGAGTTAACAAGAGCATTATGGACGTGAGAAATGCTTTGGCATCCTTGATCTCATTCTCTTTTAGCACCCTTAGTTGAGCTTCTGTGTATTGTTCCTCTTCTTTTCTTGGCTCAAAGCCAGTTTCTATAATCTCCCATAAATCATTTGCTTTTAAAAAAGAGTCTCATTTTAACAGCCCAATAATTATAGTTTTCTCCCGTGAAAGTTGGAGGTGTGGCTAAGGAGATAGTAGATGAAGTGGAGGTTGAAGCCACATTTTTTTTTATTATAATTTTGGCCCTTAAGAACTTCTAGAGCTCTAACACGACTTGTTATAAATCAAAGATTGTATTTTAGTTTGGGATGGTGAGAAGTAGTAATAAATGGGAGAAGAGAATTCTTATATTTAAAAGAAAGATAAATTTTTTTTGATATGTTTACAATCAATGTACATATGGTATTTATACTATTACAATATACTATAATACGTAACAAACTTTTTTAGGTAATGAAATATATACAGTAAAATTAAAACAATTTCTGTTTCCTTTTATTATTATTTAGCACAAACTAAATATAGAAATATTATTTCCCTTTTTTTTAGTAAAAGTCTCATTTCTTAACAAGTCTTAAAGCTTCAACCAAGCTTCTTCTATGAACAAGATCACATGGGTGGAAGCTCCTACATCTCATTGATCCCATAATTCAATTCTCTATATAAATATAGCAAATCCTTTTCCTTAGATTCTGAGCCAGTTTCTAATATTGTATCTATTGCATTGTATTAACTAAGCAAAGATGTCTGCTAATATCATTCATGTTGTCACTAGAGAAAATGGAAGCAAGAAAATGAAATGTGAGATCAATGATTCCAAGAAAATAAAAGGCACTATTTTTTTGATGAAGAAAAAGAATCTTTTAGGCTATACCGATCTTGAAGCAGCTGTTCGTCACTTCATTGCTGAGCTGAGGGACAACAGAGTCTCTTTGCAACTCATTAGTGCTGTGCTGTTTATAGTAACCCTAGTGAGTTTAATCTTGTTCTTCTTTTCTTTTTTTTTCCAATGCTTCACAATTTTTTTTCTAACCACAGCTAGAACTAACTCTTTAGCTATGCTTCATAATCTTTATTTTATTTTATTTTATTTTTTTATCCGATGGCTCTGACTATAACAGAGTCAAGCTGTGTGGACCCACAAGCACGCAAAATTCAAGCTCATTATTGCTTGGACTATTAACATGTAGTTCATTTGATTTGCTATCTTGGTTATAAAATACACCATTGATACATTAATGAAATGTTTAGTTATGTAGGAAATGGAAATAGAGGGTAATTAGGATGTCAAACATACTTAGAAAAGTGGACATCTACATTTGGCCATCCTGAAGCCACTGAGATAAATTTCCAGATTTCATTTGATTATGATCAAGAAATTGTAGTTCCAGGAGCATTCTCTATCGGGAATAATCATCATAGTGAGTTCTACCTCAAGACTCTTACACTTGAAGATGTTCCTGGCCATGGCAGCATCCACTTTTTTTTGTAATTCATGGGTTTATCCTGGTAATTATTATCAGAAAGACCGTGTTTTCCTCTCTAATAAGGTAAGGAAATTTTGGGTTTTCTTTCATGTGTCTTGAAATTTTTTTGTTTTAGGTGTAGCTAGCACATCAATTTTAATTATAGCATAAAATGGAATGTACCTAGTTTTTGCATAGTCTACTTAGTGCTATTACTGATATATAGTTGATTGCATCAGTCTGGTAATATGATAAATGTACAGACATACCTTCCCCATAAGACTCCATTTCCATAGCGTAAGTACAGAGAAGAAGAACTGGTGATTCTAAGAGGAACTAGAAAATGAGAACTCCAAGAACATGACCGTGTGTATGACTATGCTTTCTACAATGTCTTGGGAACTGAGTCAGATGACCGTCCAGTTCTTGGAGGGCATGCTGCGTTCCCTTACCCTCGTAGAGTGAGAACAGGCCGAGCACCAATGATCTCAGGTTAGAAGCTCACAATTACCATCAATGGTCTCTCTGTGTTAATCTTTTAGTTTTTCATTTGCAAAGTCATGTCTTTACTTTTATTTGATGAGTGTGCATCCCGATGAGGATATTATCGCTATAGTGGATGAGGAGCTTAGTAATCAAATTCCAGAAGTAGTGCAATCTACTAACCTAAATGAAAGTGAAGAAACAGTTAAAGGAGAAATATTGAGGAATAATATTGCAGCAGAGATGTGGATGGCTTATAATAGGAACTAAGATCTTAATTTTATTTTTATTGCTCGTATAGACTTTTATGTTTTAAATATTTGATTGAATTATATTATTTTATTTGATTGAACTTGTATGAAAATTATATTATTGATTATTGATATTCTGTTTTATTATATTACTTGTTTGAAATGTCGCTTTATATATTGAGCAATAATTTATTATTAATTATATTTTTTTTTGTTTTTTAATTTTTAAATTGGCATAACAATGTCAAAAAGAAAACAATAGATTGATTCAAATAATGAAGCTAAGAATAGTAATCATTGTGATTGAACAGAAGCAATGGATGCTTTTTTGATTGATTGTTTGGTGCATGAGCATAACATGGGACGTAGAGTGAATGGAACATTCACTACTAAAGCTTTTAATGATGTGGTTAAGGCATTTGAAGAGCATTTCCAAATAAGAAGATAGCCACAGATAAAAGTCAAAATCGAATTAAATATATCAAAGGCCCCTTCAACAAATGCTATGACATTTTTAGAAATGGAGTTAGTTGTTTTGCTTGGAATCCTATTGCTTGCATGTTTTCTGCAAAACCTGAAGTTTGGGAATCATTAATTTCGGTATGTATTTTGCTATAATTTCTTAATAATATTTTAAATGAATATATTCTTTACGAGTACTTATATTGATAATTCTTTTAATAGGATCATCCTTATGCTCACGAATGGATGAATAAACCAATTCACAAGTATGACAAATCAAATCAACTTTATGGACAAAATAGAGCTACGGATGAATTTGCTGAATCTGCATATGAGATGAGACAAAGACTTAGTGCTACTAATCAAAATGATGACAACGATATTACTGTTGATACTATTGATAATTTAGTATCTCAAAATGAAGCTACAATGGAAAATTTTGACTATTGATGAAGACAATTTCACTATTGGTTCTTTTGGAACATAACCACAAAAAAAAGCTCATCTAAAAAGGCAAAAATTGAAGGCAAAGCACCTAAATTTGAAGCAAAAGCATCAACTAAAAATGATAGAGGTTGTGAGATAGTGAAGAAAGGTTTGGATAATGTTGCGGTTGCAATTAGAAATTCTACAAATCAATTAGTGAAAGCTCAAGTGTGGAGTAAGTTACAAGAATTAGAACTTGAGTCTCACTTCGTGCGTGCTGCTTATCGCCACCTTATGGGCAACGCTGGTGATTTGTGTGCTTTCCTTGGATGTCCTCTAGAATAACGCAAGGAACTTTTATTTGACATTCTTAATGTGTAGTTGTTTTATTTTTAATAGACTCATTTAGATAGGGTTTTTTTCATCAACCTAATAATTATTTTTGGGTTGATTTTTTCCCTATATTTTTATGAATAATTTTTTTATATTACTAGTTTATTAATAAATTGATACTTGAAAAATATTTGTTTGATAAATTAGTATACCTATGTAAACCATGACATATTTTATAGGAGAATAAAGGTAAATCAACAAAATATGTGTATAATTTAAAAAATAAAAAATATAATATAAATATGTGGGAAATATATTGCTTTAGTCGTCTTTTTACAATTATTATTCAATTATCCTTCTACTTATCCAAATACAATCCTAATATTTCTCCTTACTTTACCTTTCCATTTATTTTATATTATCCAAATACAATTGGATCTAAAATTTCCCTTCCCTCTCCCCTTCCCCTTATGTTGCCATGCATAGTGTTAATGGTTCAATCTTTGTGGACTTTGTTCATTGCTTTGGTGGCCTGAAAGCAGGATTAAAATGATGAGAAAATTAGCATATGAACTAAAAATGCATATGGATCATATATAAATTATCTGAAAAGCTCACCTCATGATTCCAATTAGTGCATGCATTTACTGTAACGAGTGCCACAATTTGCACTAAGAGCCCACATATGATTCCCATCCGTAGCCCCTGAACATGACAATGCCAATAACATGAACCCTTTTTCTCTTGTTGGTAGATTGAAATTTCTATCACAAGCTGAGTAAAAATGTAGAAATGATAGACTCACCATGCCTCCAATATGGAAGAAAAAAGCAAAGAGCAAAGCACAAGGAATTGCCATAACTTAATATGCCCTAAGGTTGATACAAGCACATAGATTTTGCCATCCATATCCTCTAGCAGCACCTACACATGCATAACCAAATTGACTAGTAATTGATTGCTCTAAACACAATAATTGACAGTTAACAAACAAATCATGAGTCAAGATAATGGGTTTTTGGGTAAGAAGAAATTAAAACCTGACAGTACACATTGGAATCCATCCAGGAAATTAGAAAGTGCTAGTGGAGGCAACATCTTAGCAACATATTTAAACACTTCTTCTTCATTGCTGTAGAGCTTTTCCCATACTTGGGGTACCAAAATGGTTGCAATTCCAACCAGTAACCCCCCTGAGAGAGCCATTATGATCATCACACAAAGAGCCAATCGTGCCCCATCTGGGCGCCCTGCACCCAGTTCATTTGATACTCTTGTACTGATGTAATCAAAGATAGATGTGCATATAATCATACACCAACATCGAGGAATGATTTGAAGTAGATAACTAAAGATGAATAAAAGTTCAAAATGGATGTAACTAACCTTATGGCACCTCTAAGGCCAACAGAGATCATATACACCATCCAACATGTGTTCAGGCTTTAAAAACATAAAAAACATTAGAACAAAGATTCTTACTTGAAAGGTTAATCAAGCAAACTTTGTATAACTTATTGATAGCACAAATGTCTCTAATTTGGGATTTAGGAGATGACCAGATATGAGAATCACCGACTCAAAGGACCAATATTCCAAGCTAATAAAAAACAAAAAATACAGGAATTTGCTTAAACAAGAATCAATTATATATGCCGAATCATTTGTATGGGATATTTATCACATTCAAATATGTAATTTGATATTAATTACTATATCATTAATGCTAAAGGAACTGCAAGTTTTACAAAGCTAAGGATATCATGCAGTGCCTCCTTTGAAAAACCAGTCTAAGTCTCCATGCAAACTAGAGAGAACTTGATATACAATGCTAATAAAAACACATTAATCCAATAGGAAATGGTAACAGCTAAAGCAACTCCTTTGCCTCTAAGTCCTGATTTGAAACAAGAACCCAACACACAACGATATGCAAAGCAGTTGTGATACCAGCGCTGACCATCAGAGGTGTTAGAGCATTGAGATTTTTTCTTGAAAACTTTAAATCAACTTTTTTGTATTTGTTACAGATATTTTGTTGTAGCAGTTTGATGTAGCGGAAGGTAGATAATTTGCGAAAATCGTTGATTCTAATGAATACCTATTCGCAACCTTCAAACTCCTATTGATTCTATCGAATTCTAGGAAATTTGGGAAAAAACAAGTCTATAATATTATTAGAAAACAAAAGCCGTTCAAAGCAAGGTGAAAAGTAAGCTTAAATACCAAAAGTAAACCCTAAATAAACTCATAATAAAAATAGGTAAAATTACTAAAATAGAAAAACAGCAATTCGAAGGCCCAAACATGCGAATTTGGCCAAAATCCATAGGGCATCACAAGAGAAACTTGTGACTTTGAATAAATGGCCCATTTCCACCCAAATTAGCCACCGAAATCACCAAAATCCAACACTCAAAACTTCACTTTAATTACGAAACTGCCACTGCCGAACTTTGTCCAATTTTGTCTAAAACCTCCAAAGCTTGTTCTTGGACCACATCAGTAGAGGAGAAAACAGAGGAGGAGAAACATATGAATGCAGCTTTGGTATCATTTCGATCCACTTATATTTTGTTATCAAATGGTGGATTACCAACAGTGATCCAATCCTTGCAAACTCTGCTCCAGGACAAATCCTTGGCCCTGCTCCAAATGAAAACATTGGCTGCTTATGAATTTTTATGCACCGGAATGAAAACAACAATGGCTAATTCATTCATTTTTATCTGTCATCCTTTGGGAATATAGAATCCATCAAAGCTAATGTCCCTTGTTGCCAAAGTTACAAAAATTGGAGTACAAAATCTCATGACCTCCCGAGCTATTTTCCATGTGTACTTCATCATTTGCATTTCACTACAAGTGAATCCTCCAAATCCATTGCTAGCTCTTTTAGCTCTCACAACTTCCATTTGCTCTATCATATAACACCAAAGCAGAAGTTT
Organism: Mallotus repandus; assembly: GCA_949671775.1. Taxonomy (NCBI): domain Eukaryota; kingdom Viridiplantae; phylum Streptophyta; class Magnoliopsida; order Malpighiales; family Euphorbiaceae; genus Mallotus; species Mallotus repandus. Next base: position 10,714 of record CATIWM010081912.1, read on the forward strand.
ATGAATCCTTTCGAAACCTTAAGCTAAAAATTCTACATCGTTTTAATTTTTCAATACCTCCAAGCACCTTGTCAGAGACCTCAGCATCCCTGGAAATGTACCTCACGAGGAGGGTCATAAGAATTGCTGTAGTATCGTAGACTGGCTGCTAAAGTTAATATCAAATTACTTTTTTTCATCGTAAAATTTTATCAAAACAATTAATTTTTTTCTCTCAATTTTTATTCCATTGACATTTTAATTTTTTCAGTAAATTTTTCATTAATATCTCAATATATAAGACATTTTACTTCTTTTATTGTCTACAAACTAATATTTAAGCATTTTTTTATTTTAATAAGTTAAAAAATTTAAATTTTTTATTTTCTAATTATTTTAATATTCTTATTAAAATAATCTTTGTTTAATCATATGCCTTTGATATATATTTACAAGTCGTATATATATCAAGACTATAATTAAATAAAAATTAATCTAATGTTTTTTTTTTATAGATACACGTGTACTGAAAAATTCTTATTTTAAATTTAAAATTATAATTTTGGGCTATATTTTCAACACTTACACATATTTACAATGACACTTAAGTATAAAAAAAATTGGCTTATAATTTTAATAAATTTATTAGGTATTTTTTTTATATTAGTTTAATTTAGGTAATTGCAAATCTTAAAAGATATAAAAATTATGGAAAATAAATAAAAATGAATTTATGAAAATTTATGAATATATTGAAATTGAAACTTAATATTTTGTTTAATACATTGATGAAAAAATTGTATAGACATTTAAAATTTAGTTAGTATTGAAATTTGAAATTTGTAATAACTAAAAACATTGAAGGGTTAAATTAATTTTTTTATTAAACTTTAGGAATTATTTTTTTTTATAAAATAGAGGAAGTTAAATATGTTTTGATATAAGATATTAATTAAACATTTAAATAAAAAAACTAATTGATGTATATGCAACCATCATGAGGTAATTTTATGCTTTATGCAATAAACCTTATGCTTTAGCTTCTAAAATCATCAAAGCTAAATACTATCCTAGTGGGGATTTTTTATAGACTGAATTGGGTGCGAATCCTAGCCTAGTTTGGAGAGGCATATGGAGTGCAAAATTTATCCTTAAGCAGGGGTGTAGATGGAGAATAGGAGATGGGACAAAAATCAATGTTTGGATCGATCCGTCGTCGAAGGCTACTTCTGATTTTAAGGGGCTATTTGTCCATTTATGGCAAAAAGTTAAACATTTTACCAATTTGAGGTGCTTTTTAAAAAAATTCAATTTTGTGGTAAAAAAATTTTGTTTAAAAAAAGAAAAAATAGTTCACCAATCATATAGCGAGCGAGTTCAACTCAATGATAAAAGAATTAAATTCAAACTAGTTAAAAATCAGCTCAACTTAGCTCATTTACACCTTTACACAGAAATAAATGCTGAAAACAATACGTTCAACAAGTATTTATTATTTTTAAAATTATTTATATTATATAACAATTAATAAATTATCTTTTTTATTAAAATTTTTTAAAACATAAAAGCATTGCTCCTTGAAGTTGGGGATGTACATTCTGCCACTTCAAGTGGTGGAACTTCTTTTATTAATTAAAAAAAAACTAACTCAATTCTGCCATTTTGATTGGTGAATTTTAGTATTCCATGCTACTTAAGTAAAAACACTCTAAATTGGTCAATTTTTTAAAAAATAAGACAAAAAATAAAATTTTGGTAAAACTTCCATATTTTGATATATATTTTTTAAAAAAAATTTGCTTTAAAATGGCAAAAAAACCCTCAATATATGTGTATATATATAATGCAAAAATTTATATAAATGTTGGAGATTAATTTATTGAATGGTCAATTGCTTCATGATCACTTTCTCCCTTCGTGCAAAATTTTTTTTTTTTCCAAAATCACCTCCTTCTTCTTCGTTTTCACTTTTTGCTTGTACATAAGCTTAGGGCTTTAAACTAGTCGAGCTGCTTATGAGCAGCTCGATATTCAATTTGATAAAAAATTGTTCAAACTTGTATATTGAAACGTATTTAATAAACGAACCAAGCTTAAACTATACAAAAATTAGGTCGTGAAGCTCGCGAGCAACCTTATAATTTTAATATTTAATAATTTAATTTTAGATATTTAATATATAAATTTTTATTATAAATAATATTTTAGAAAATATGTTATTAGTATAAAATCAAAATTTTTATTAGGTATATTATAATTTATTTTTAATTTTTAATGTATAATTTTAATTTATAGTTTGCATTTTATAAAATTTCTTTAAACTTGTTTAAGTTCATGAACTACTCATGAACACCAAGTGTCATAGTTAGTTCGGTTCGACTATAAACAAACTAAACCATAGTCAACTAAAACTCGACTCGCCTCAGCTCGACTTGGTTACACTTCTATATATATTAGATCTATGATATTTTAGTCTGATGCATCCTTTTAAATGTGATTTTAGTAGATAAATTTTTATTTTTTAAACTAATTATCTATGTTATTTTGGTGATTTGATCTATAAATAGTATTTGGTTTTTGATCTATTTAGAGCATCTCTAACCCACTTTTTATTTAGTCTAAACTCTTTATTATAAAGAGTAATTGTAAAAAATAGGATTTCAACCTACTCTTTAAATCTAAATTATATTTAGAGCATCTTCAATGGTACTCTTTAAAATAAAGAGGATATTCTAGATAATAAAAAGCATCTTAAAGAATCTTTCAATATAAAGAGTAAATAATTTTATTTAAGTCCAATGGACTCTTTATATTTCACTCTTCATTTTATTTTATCCTATAAATATTTAATTTTAATTTTTGAATATTGTGGAATGAAAGAGGAAAAAATTTTAGGTAATAAAAGAAGCCAATAGAAAACAAAGATATGTATAGAAAATAGAGGTGCATTAATTAACCTTTGTATAAAGAGTGAGATAAAGAGTGAATTTTAGCTCTCTGCATGTAGATAGTCAAACTCACTCTCTAATCTATAATTTAAAGATAGAGAGTGAGTTGAAGTTTTATTTTTTACGATCACTCTTTATAATAAAGAATTTAGGTGAAATAAAAAGTGCATTGGAAATGCTCTTATATATTAGAGAGCGAATTTGGCTCTTCACATGTAGAGAGCCAAAATTCACTCTCTATACAAAAGGTCAATTAATGTATTTCTATTGTCCATACATATACTTATTTTCTATTGGTTTCTTTTATTATCTAAAATTTTTTTCTCTTTCCTCTCACAATATTCAAAACTTAAAAATAAATACTTCTAGGATAAAATAAAATGAAAGTGAAATATAAAGAGTGCATTAGACTTAAATAAAATTATTTACTCTTTATGTTGAAAAATTTCTTAAAATGCTTTTTATTATTTAGAATATATACTCTTTATTTTAAAGAGTGCTATAGGAGATACTCTTATATAAATTTTGATAAATCTAAATTTTTTTAAAACTATTTTATTGATTATGGTGAATTGATGATATTTTCACCTAGATGCCATAAAAATTTAACTAATTCAGCTTTGAATTGCCTTGACGTGATAAAAACCAACTAATTCGGTTTTCAAAATTTAGTTTATTTGGTTTCGGCTTTCCCAAAAGAAAAAATAGTTCCATTCAAATTTTATATTTAAAATTTTAATTAATTCAAATTTGAATAATTTCAATTTGATTTAACCAAACTAAGCGAATGCTCAGTCTCAATCCGCAACACACATCACTATTTTTTTTCATATAAAAATGCTCACTTGTTGTAATTCGTGTATCAATATACAATTGATGCAATGAATGGAAATTTCGTTTTTTTTTTCCCTTAAAAAAAAGTCAACAAAGGAATCTTGGATGAGTTATTGTGAATTGTGATCACAGTCTTTAAATAATCAAACAAATCCAAACCAAATATTGCTATTAACATTTCTCTAATTTTAAATTACGCAATTATTGAAGCGATCCATTAGTTTATCTTTATACTGAATTTCTCTGTGTTTCTTTCGAGAAAAAAGAAAATAATTATTTGAAAGAAGCACATGTGCCTCATACACTAGCTGCTAAAATTAATAGCAAATTGCATTTTTCTTCTCAAATTAATAACTAAATTAATATATATTTTTTTATATTCTAATGTCATTACGTATATCCATGTTTTTTGTCCTCTCCATGTTCTTCCTCCTCACCTCTTTTTTTTTCTTTATTTCTTTATTCAGCAAGTTGGCCTTGATCTGTAGTTTTTTTCTTTCCCTGTAGCAATTTCTGTTCTGTAACATACATACTTTTGAGCCATTGCGGACAGCAGAATCAGCTTCTTCCTCTCAAATTCTGCTTAATTCATATCCTTTCTATCCTATTTGCCAATGTCATATTTTTTTCTTTTAATTTTTAATTACCTAATTTAAAATGAAACATTAAATATATAATATCTATTAAAAAATAAAAATTAGCTTCACTCTGATTTACATTTTTATTTTTAATGGCCTTAAAAATAATTTAAAAAACACTAAAAGCTAATAATGCACATGCGATTAGGTTTATCATCATTTTGCTAGTGGGTTTTGATGCTTCTGTAGTGGGATTTTTAGTTCTTTGTGATATTTGTTAACTATACATAATATCTTTCTGTACGACTATGATCTCTTAGATCTTGTTAATACTGTAATAATTGATAACTCAGTCAATTTTGTTGCATATCAGAATTGGGGTTTTCTCTTTATTGATATATTTGGAAGTTTCTTAGCGTAAGGTTGAGTATTCTGTTGGTTAAAAACCGCAAGCGCACAATCTCATCAAATAGTATAAAAATATCATTTCCTTGAGGACTCGTTCTAATCACTTATTAATCTAATTTTTTATTGTTTAAAGCTTTCGAATTCACTTTTTTTTTTAAACTAAATTAAATTAAACAAAAGATTGCAAAATAAATTTCTTAAAATTTATATAAAAAAAGAATTATCAATATATAAAATTGCTAGAGATTGATTCTCTTCACAATCATTAATCACTTTTAATTAAGGTGTTATTAAGCTTGCATATTCTTGGGGTTTTTAAATTATCAATTATGTCTTTCTCAAGAACTAACTAATGTTTTTAACTCATGAATTAACTCAAGAACACTAGATTCCAATTCTTATTGCAAACCTATTTCTCAAATAAAATCATAAATTAATTCACCATAACCATATGAAATTTAATACTTTTATGATATCTCTACCTATAAAAGAATTAAACCTATGATTATAGATTCACTATGGTTTTGATCTCTCAACCTAAAACCTAATTTTTAAATATGCTAATGGTGATCAAGCATCAACATACATTAAGCATAATAATCATATTATGCAAGAAAATAATAAACACATTGAATGATAACCAACTAAATCTTGTTTAGATTATCAATCCCTAACAAATGAATATTTAGCTAAACATAATATTCATTATGTTTTCAAATGCAAAAATAAAATACATTAAAAACTTATAAACAAATAAAGAAGAAAAGAAGAAAAACTCTTTATTGCAGCCCTTCTCTAGCAAATCCTCTCTTGCTCCTTCACGTCCTTCTTCTTCTCTTTTCTACTTATTCACTCTTTTTTTTTTTCCTTTCTATTCTGCCTATTGCTTCCTTCCTTCATGTATAACTCCCCCTTTTATAGTGTGTTTTTCCAACATATTTCTTCAGCTCCATCTCTATCCTATCTCTCCCCCATACACGATATATTCAACTCCATCTCTAGCCCATATCTCCCCCATATCTCACCCATGTCACCATACATCACTCATACCACCATGTCTCCTATCCCATCTCTAGTCCATATTTCATTCCATACCTTTTGTTACTGTCATAGCTCTTGATTGTAGATTTAGAAATATTGCTAAGAAACATTGGACCTCCATGCACATATGATGGATCATAGCCAACCATCTGGATTGATGGGTACTAAAATCATTTTGGCAACACATAGGCCACTTGCTGCCATTTCAGGACAAAGCTTTGTTCATCTAACCAGAAAGGTCATTATCCTGATCATCATCTTGACGTTTCTGCATGTGACTTGAGTAGCATCGTCCTTCAAACTTACATAATAAGGGTAGTGTTGTAGCCCATAGTGCCCTATGAACTCCAAGTAGTAGTCATTTTCAACTTTCAAGCCAAAAGTTTCCTCACGGGAAGGCAAGTCTTTTTGAAATCAATGTTTAGTGTAAGTAGAAATCAATCTAGTCAAATGACAAGCTAGAGCTTCATGCAAACACTTTGCCAAAATTCAGGCACTTGCACAAGTGACGCCTCCAACTTTTTCATGCACTATTTTACAAATTGTTCCAAATTCACATGGGGTAGGTGACAACCAAGCTTAATTATTAAGCAAAATTAGTGATGACTTTCAACAAGCTGCTTCTTGTACTCATCTGCATTAATGATATCTTAGACTAGTCACTGTGGAATAATGAACTTCATGAATCAGGAAGAAGCCTAAATATGCACAGATCTATAAGTATATAATATATATATATATATATATAACAAAAAGAAAATCATATTTTAACCTCTTAATTAAATATATATTTACAAATATAAATAAGATTAACTGTCAAAAACAATAGATCTATCAATTTAACAAGATTAAATGTCAACAGATCTATAAAAATTAACAAATATTGAACAA
>CATIWM010082010.1:0-10935 GCA_949671775.1 Mallotus repandus
AAAAAAAAAAAAAAAAAAAAAAAAATTTAGCCATGTCAAGCAGTAAGCAATCGCATTTAGATTGCAGCAAATTACTCGCCAACACCCTTACTAAAGCACAGAAAAGATGGCGCATTGCATATTTAACTATCTACTCTGCTCGAGCAATGCTTGCTCTTGTGAGAGATATAATTGTATCGCAAACAAATAGTTATCGTCACTCTGGTATCCTGCATGATGTTTCCTACACTGTGTTGAATGTAAAACCAGTCAGTTCCAATCAACATGAAGATAAGACGCTTTCTAGTCTTTGTCTCGCAAATGTTGATCAAAAGAAACTTGCCGAGATGATAAAAGAGAAGGACTCTGTATCCCTTCGTCATTTTGAAGGAGTTGAAGGTGTTGCCACTGCTCTTGGGACAAGCTTACAACATGGGATCAGCGGTGATGATGACCATGAAGTCAGCATGCGACGCGAAATATTCGGTTCCAACACTTACAATAAGCCGCCTCCGAAAGGTCTTTTGTATTTTGTGCTTGATGCTTTCAAAGACACCACCATTCTAATCCTCTTGGTCTGTGCTGCTCTTGCTCTCGCTTTCGGCATCAAAGAACACGGAGCGGATGAAGGTTGGTATGAAGGGGGAAGTATCTTTGTTGCTGTCTTTTTAGTTGTTGCCGTCTCAGCTCTCAGCAACTATAGACAGGAGACACAATTCGATAAATTATCACAACTAAGTAGAGATATAAAAATTGATGTCTTCAGAAATGGACGTCCACAACAAATATCCATATTTGATATTGTCGTTGGAGATATTGTCTCTTTAAAAATTGGGGACCAAATTCCAGCTGATGGCTTGTTCGTGGATGGGCATGGTTTAGAAGTGGATGAGTCAAGCATGACTGGAGAGAGTGATCATGTTGAAGTCAATTCCACCAGGAATCCCTTCTTGATCTCTGGTTCAAAAGTTGCAGATGGATATGGCAGAATGCTTGTGACATCCGTTGGAATGAAAACCATGTGGGGTGAAATGATGAGCTCAATAACTCGTGACTCTAATGAACGAACACCATTACAAGCTCGGCTTGACAAACTGACCTCTTCTATTGGGAAAGTTGGCCTTTTAGTTGCTTTCCTAGTTCTTATTGTCATGTTGGTTCGCTATTTCACCAAAAATACAAAAGATGAAAATGGAGTTACAGAGTACAAAGGTAGCAAAACATCCACAGATGATATAATAAATGCTGTTATACGAATTGTAGCTGCCGCGGTGACTATAGTGGTTGTAGCAATTCCAGAAGGTTTGCCATTAGCGGTCACACTAACGCTGGCTTACTCTATGAAGAGGATGATGGCTGATCAGGCAATGGTCAGAAAACTTTCGGCATGTGAAACAATGGGATCAGCCACAGTTATATGTACTGACAAAACAGGCACTCTAACATTAAATCAGATGCAAGTGACTAGGCTCTGGCTTGGGCAAGAATCGATCGAAGAAGCTTCTTACAAAGGAATTGCTCCAACTATTCTTGAATTGTTCCACCAAGGAGTTGGTTTAAACACAACGGGCAGCATATACAAACCAGCATCAGGATCCACACCAGAAATTTCAGGTAGTCCAACTGAGAAGGCAATTCTCTCATGGGCCGTTTCTGAGCTGGGGATGGACATGGAAAGAATAAAGCCAAATTATACCGTTCTCCAAGTTGAAACTTTTAATTCGGAGAAGAAACGAAGTGGGGTTTCATTAAGTAAATTGGCTGATAACACCTTGCATGTGCACTGGAAAGGAGCAGCTGAAATGATACTAGCATTGTGCTCAGATTACTATGAGAGCGATGGGAGCACAAAGTCAATGGATGAAGACGAACGAAGTAAAATTGGCAGAATAATCCAAGGTATGGCAGCTAGTAGCTTAAGATGCATAGCTTTTGCTCATAAAAAGATTACAGAGGAAGGAATGAAGAATGAAAATGATGAAAATATGCGTCCAAGGCTACAAGAAGATGGTTTGACCTTGCTAGGCATTGTTGGTCTCAAGGATCCATGTCGACCAGGAGCAAAGAAAGCTGTCGAAATTTGCAAATCTGCAGGAGTCAGCATCAAAATGATAACTGGGGACAATGTTTTCACAGCAAAAGCAATTGCTACAGAATGTGGAATATTAGCGCTCAATCACGAAGTAGACAGTGGAGCAGTGGTAGAAGGTGTAGAATTTCGAAACTACACGGATGAGGAGAGAATGGAAAAGGTTGACAGGATTTGCGTGATGGCTAGGTCGTCGCCCTTTGACAAACTTCTAATGGTAGAATGCTTGAAGAAGAAAGGTCACGTAGTTGCAGTAACAGGAGATGGCACAAATGACGCACCTGCACTAAAAGAAGCTGATATAGGACTGTCTATGGGCATTCAAGGCACTGAGGTTGCTAAAGAGAGCTCAGATATTGTCATTTTGGATGATAATTTTACTTCTGTTGCCACTGTTTTAAGGTGGGGAAGATGCGTCTATAACAACATCCAGAAATTCATCCAGTTTCAACTAACTGTCAATGTTGCAGCACTTGTTATCAACTTTATTGCAGCAGTTTCGGCTGGTGAGGTTCCCCTAACTGCAGTCCAGTTGCTGTGGGTAAACCTGATAATGGACACTCTCGGAGCTCTGGCACTTGCTACAGAACGGCCCACTGATGAGCTAATGCAGACACCACCAGTAGGTAGGACTGAGCCTCTCATAACAAATATTATGTGGAGAAACCTCCTAGCTCAAGCTCTTTACCAGATATCAGTCCTCCTGACTTTACAATTCCAAGGTGAGTCTATATTTAATGTAAGTCCAGAGGTGAATGATACAATAATATTCAATACTTTTGTGCTTTGCCAAGTCTTCAACGAATTTAATGCAAGGAAGTTAGAAAAGCAGAATGTGTTCAAAGGCCTCCACAGAAACCATCTGTTTATTGGTATTGTGGGCATAACCATAATCCTTCAGATTATAATGGTGGAATTTCTAAAGAAGTTTGCAAGTACAGAGAAGTTGAATTGGTATCAATGGTTGGCCTGTGTTTTAATTGCATCTATATCATGGCCGATTGGTTGGTTTGTTAAACTCATGCCTGTACCAGAAACACCATTCCTCAGTTATCTGAAGAGGCCAATATCCAGACTCACAAGGGTAATGCAACGCATGTACCATAGAAAACCCTCATCCTCTAGGCTTGGAACTTAGTGTGGGAGAGACGGTGGAAAATTGTGGAAAAGTCAGGTGCATTGCATGAACAGTCAGGTACATGCCAACAGCTCGGACTCTGCCCAGAATTCATTTTCAACAAATTACTGCAACAGAAAGCAGTGTTCATGGATAAAGATATGGAAGGTTTGAGCTAGCAGCAGATACAATAGTTGATTCGGCCAGCACAGTTGAAAGAGATGATTTGGTTGGTAAAAGTAATCAAGGAGAAGACTGAATGAGAATCATCAATTACAAGCATAAAATGAAGCCTGCCACCTTACTGAAAGCAATTGGCTACAAGATCTACAACTCGCAACTCAGAGATATTAGGCTGCAAATTCAGATTAATTTCTGCATCAGAAGCTAAATTATCAAAATTCCATCCCAATACACAAATCCTTTCCATTATTGCAGAGATAGAGAGGACTTGTGTATTGGGAGATAGCCTCGTGCCAAAATGACAATGAATAAGTATCCTCCAGAAAGGTTGTTTCTTGATAAGTTTCAGTTACCAAAGTTTCAATTTCCTAGCTCTAGAGATTAGAATAGGTTCTTCTGCATTATTCGTTCTTGTATATTAAAAACTAGTATTCGATATCACTAGTGTAGCACATAAAGATTTTTGCCTATGCACCCAAAAAACATGTAAATTCTTAGTGTTCAATTTTGTAACTTGCTCAACTTCCTCTAATGAATTTATTTCACTCGGATGTTTAGTTTCTTATACTCTTGCACAAATCACAGATGATAATTAAGACTAAATGCATACCTATTGACGAGCATAAATTAAAAAATAATGAACATTTTTACACAGAATTTACAGGAGGGCTATACTATATCCATGATATTAAAACAAGGATTAGCTGACTTACATTTAAGTCTTCCATGTGAACCCATCCAAGCAATAAATTGAAAAAGAACGTTCTTTCCTCTCACTGTGTCATTCCGAATTACCCAAAATTGAGACACCCAGACTAGTTTCACAAAACCCATTTCAAGAAATCCCAAATCCGATGCAGAAAATGCATAAGATTCAAGATTTTGGATCATACTTCAATCTCTAAAAGCAAAATGGAATTGGGTCATTATTTTTTTCTTCAAAGATGAAGGCGGGTCTGATAATTTACTTCCACAGTTCACATGGTTCATTGTACAGTTTGCAGAGAAAAGAAACAAACGCAATTTTCAGGCTTTGTAATGAAAATCGGAGGATGAAAAACAGTTTCTGGTCAATAAAAATCAGTCGAGCTACAGCTGAGATGGTAGCTCGACTTCAATGAAAAAAACGCCACCGTTTCCGTAATGTTCTCTCGGACTCAGAGAAGTGAGAACATTTTTTCAAGGTCATTCTCCGAATTTTCCTCTTGTCAATTACCCAATTGTGTATATTATTACGCAGGATACCGGTACATGTCGCAACTCACAATATTTATTGTTCATCACGAGTTGCGACAAATTAGAATTTAGAAAAAGTATAATTTTATACCCTATGATTTTGGTGTTTTGTAAAGTTGGTTCTGTGATATTTTTATTGACAAATTTAGTTCCGTGGATTACTCCGTTAGCAATAGTGTGACAAAGCTAGTAACACCATTAGATATACTGACGTGTCTGCAAACGTGGCATTTGACGTGGACCCTTTTACACCTTCTTTGCACGTGTAAAAAAAAATAAAAAGACACATCAACGTTGCCCTGCCTTAAAAACCCGCCTCTCTCTTTTCTAAAACGGTGCGCAGCATGTAATGGGTAGCCACTACTGCCAGAACGGCAACCGTACATCCTAAAGCAATGGCGGACCACCACTCACACTGCTGGTCGTCAATCAAGGCATGACTGTCCTAAACGGAACCCACCTCAAATCTCTTCGCCTATCCTTGCCTGACTCCGCTGTCACTCTTACTGGAGCTCAGTTTCTTGATTTTGCTGATTTGAAAGCTTTTGATTCCCTTTATGGCCTCTCATTGATTCAATCTCTCAAGTCCTCTATTTTCAACGCCTTAACATTGTTGATGATGTTACTTTCTAACAAACTGAACTTACTAGAGAAGCAACAACCACTAAGCTTGATCACTATCTTAGTGCCATCGTTTGATGAACTTAGAGGCATAATCTTTGCTCAATTTTGTATATCTTTTTAAACAATTTGATGTTGATTAGGTCTTGCTATTGTCTGTGTGTTTCAATTTTGGATGGGAATACTTCAAAGCTATTTTTAGAGGATGAAGATGACTTCGCAATGTTAGCTGAGAATCTGTTCACTGAGTTGGATACTGAGGATAAAGGAGAGATCAGCAAATATGAGATAAGGAATGCTCTTGTTAATATGGGAGTTGAAATGGGTTTTCCCGAAATGGGTTTTCGCTTAAGGAGCATTGGGTTGTTCTTTCTTAAGTTTTGTTGCTTGTGTTTGCTTCTTGATCTAACGGTGTTATGTATTACAACCAGCTTCTTATTGATGGGTAAAAATAATTTCTTTCGTGTGGAAATTTTCAACCTTTGCAGACGTTTGATGCATGTCTAATGCTAGGCATCAGTCCTGCATTTTTAGTTTCTCTACGGAATGCATCATTTACTTTTTAGTGTCATTGTTACTGGTAAATTTCTGGCGTTGCAATGAAAATACTGAACCTATTCATGTAGTTGAATCAGTTTTTTCTTTTTTGGGATCCTTAGAGTTTGTGAAAGTCCTATCTGATGCCTCCTCTGTAGACCATTAGATGATTCAGTTCATTGTAGAAGCTAGGCATAGGGATATTCAAGCAGGCAGCTTGTAAAAGAGAGCACGCCTATTGCTTCATTTTAACTGAAGGAGAAGAAGAAGAAAGCAATGAACAGAAGGAAGATGAGAAAGATGAAAGTGATGGCGATGGTGATGGTCTAACACTAGTAACGATGTCATTCTTTGGGGATTTTGTGTTTTTTTTTACACAAGTGTAAAGAGTCCACGTCAGATGCCACATCTGCAGACATGTCAGTTTGTCTTACGGCGTTTCTAGTTTTGGCACGCTATTGCTAACAGAGTTATCCACGAAAATAATTTTGTCAGTGAAAATACCACAGAACCAACTTTGCAAAACACTTAAACCACAGGGTACCAAATTGTACTTTTTCTTAATAATTTTGTCCTTTTTATTTTTGAAAATTTTAATTAATTTTTTTTTAAATTTAAAATTTAAGTTGCACATGGGCGAACTTGTCATGCAAGGATGGTGATGGTCTAACACTAGTAACGACGTCATTATTTGGGGATTTTGTGTTTTTTTTTTTACACAAGTGTAAAGGAGTCCACGTCAGATGCCACGTTTGCAGACACGTCAGTTTGTCTAACGATGTTACTAGTTTTGGCACGCTATTGCTAACAGAGTAATCCACAGAAATAATTTTATCAGTGAAAATACCACGGAACCAACTTTGCAAAACACCTAAACCACAGAGTACCAAATTATACTTTTTCCTAATAATTTTGTCCTTTTTATTTCTGAAAATTTTAATTAATTTTTTTTTTAAATTTAAAATCTAAGTTGCACATGGGCGAACTTGTTGTGCAAGGATTTTAGCACCCATAATTTGTAAAAAAAAAAATTAAATCTAAAACCTAAATTTCACACGAGTAAACCCGTCGTGCAAGGATTTAAACACCCGTAGTATATAAAAAAAAATTTGAATCTAAAATCTAAGTTGCACATAGACAAACCCGTTGTTCAAGAATTTAAACACCCGTAATCTAAAAAAAATTAATAATCTAATGAAAAGAAAAAATTTGAATTAAGGGCATTTTAGTCATTTTGTAGTGAGTAGCGACGCCACAATGTGTCGCTACTCACTACAAAATAATCAAAATGTCATTAATTCAATTTTTTTCTTTTCATTAGATTATTAAAAAAAAATTAGATTACGAGTGTTTAAATCTTTACACGATAGGTTCATCTGTGTACAACTTAGGTTTTAAATTAAAAAAAATTTACGGACTATGGGTGTTTAAATCTTTGCACGACGGATTCACTAGTGTGCAATTTGGATTTTAGATTTAAATTTTTTTTTACAGATTATGAGTGTTTAAATCTTTATACGACGGATTCGCCTATGTGCAACTTAGATTTTAGATTCCAAAAAAATTAATTGAATTTTCAAAAAAAAAAAAAAAGGTAAAGTTGAAATTTATCACAACTCGTGACGGACTGTACATGTCACAAGTTGCGACATGTATCGATGTCCTATGAATAAATAGTTTCAATTTTTATTGTTAAGAAAAAAATAAAATACAGTATACTCCTCATCTCTCAAAATTATAAATCTATTTTGATTTTGACAGATATTATGATATTATATATATATATATATATATTAAAAGGAGAAGCATTTAAAAAATTTACTACGGATTAAAACGGGACGCTATTTTTTCAGATATATTATTTACGAAAAATTATGTATAGTGACGTTTATAAAAAAAATGGTGCCTTTTGCTTTTAATTTTTCAAAATTAATATATTTTAGAAAAACCTTATAAAAAAGTTATTTTTTATTTTTTTTATTTTTCAAAAGTAATATACATTAGAAAAAAAAATTTATTCAATTTTATATATATATTAAAAGGAGAAGTAAAGAGAAAAAATTAACTACGGATTGACACGTAGTGCTATTTCTTTTAATTATCTACTAATCTATTCTTTTCAAAAAGTTATGTATATTTAAATTTATAAAAAGTGATGTCTTTTATTTTTAATTTTTCAAGAGTCATATACTTCAGAAAAATCTTTATAAAAAATGGTGTCTTTTATTTTTTATTTTTCAAGGGTAATAATCTTTAGAAAAAAAATTATATTCGGTTTTTTGTTCCTTTTCAAAAAAATTTTACCAAACTTTTTAAATTTAAATTCTTACCAATTTATCCAATTTCATAAATACTAAATTTGGGGAAAGGTCCAATTTGCATCCCAGATTTATGCCTTAATCCCACATTGGTATTTCTGTTTTTTTTTTTTTTTTTGCCCAATCGGAACTTCTGATTTGAAAAGTTGAGCATATTGGAACTTTACTAATTATAATCAAATTCTATAACTTTTTTAGTACGATTAAGTCCTATAAATTAATAAAAAATTAATTTTAACGGACACTAATAAATTAAATTGATAATTTTTTTTTAGAAATATATATAGAACCTAATTATTAAATTTTAAAAGTTATTCAACCAATAAAATATTTTTTTTTACATTTTTCTTAAATTTTTAAAAATTTTAAAATCAAGTAATAAAAATTTCAAAAAAATAACCAAATTTATTCATTAATATAAATAGTGAATTGATAATTGACCTAAAATTTAATTTTAATAGTTGAATAAAAAAATTGTATTTATCAATTATTGTGTAGGTTTAAAAATTATTGTGTAAATTTAAAAATTTAAACTAATGAATAAAATTTAAAAATTTTTATGCAACCACTAAAATTAAATTTTAAGTCAATTATCAATTTGATATTTACATTAACGAATAAATTTGATCATTTTTTGAAATTTATATCACTTGATTTTAAAATTTTTATTTAAGAAAAATAATTTGTTAGTATCCATTAAAATTAGTTTTTTATTAGTTTATATGACTTAATTGTACTAAAAAAAGTTATAGAATTTGATTGTAATCAATAAAGTTTCAATATGCTCCACTTTTCAAACTAGAAGTTCCGATTAGGCAAAAAAAAATATATATAAAGGTGTCAATGTGGAATTAGGGCACAAATCTAGGATGCAAATTGGACCTTTTCCCTACTAAAGTTCTATCTATTACAAGAAATTACATATCAGTCTTTTTCGTCCTCTTACATATTTTTTATTCAAATATTTATTCATACTAGTTTTTTTCTTACATGTAATGCACATGGTTTAAATATTTATTAAATATATAATTTATTTTAATTTTTTATTAAAAAAGTATAAATTATTATAATATGAATAGAATAAATTGTTAACAGTAAATAACATTTATTATTAATAATTATTTATATAAAATGTATATTACATATTAAGAGTTATTTTAAATTAAAAAAAAAAGAATACTTACAATCAAAAATAGTATTAATTTAGTTTTGAAAAATTTTAAAATTGATAAAAATAGTATTAGTTTGCATTTAAAATTTTATATTTAGAAATCAAACAGATTTAAATAAAAATAATAATTTCTTCTATATACATAAACTATTAAATTATTATAAGATTTATTTATAAATATTTTACAAAAATTTGTATTTATAATGCACTACATTTTGTATATATAAGAATCATGAATAATAGTTAAAATTAATAATTTTATTATTGGTTTAATTTATATAATTGTACACAATTTATAATAAATATAAAAGTAATTAAAAAATATAAAACTATAAAAATTTAAAATTTTATTAACTGATAAATAAGAATAATTTATTTCATAAGATTCATATATAGTATAAAGATATATTTTACATGTAAGTTAAAAAAAATATATAATTATTTTTAAGCAATAAACTTTAAAAATTCTTATCCTTTAGATGATGTCAAAAAAATTATATGATTAATTATTTAAATTTCATATAAGCTAAATATTTTAATTTATTTTATTACAAATGATATTTATTACTAATTTATAAATTTATTTTAATTATATTATAGATAAATAATATTATTCTTCCAAATATAATACTCTTTTTTTATATTGTTCTATAATTATATCGTATGTTTACTTTTTTTATATAAGGATTCCTATTATAAATATGTAATTATTTTTAAACAATTATTCTTATATTAGTATTCATTTTTTTTATAATGACTCTTATAATGTAATATATGTCTTGTATGAATAATTATTAATATTACATATTATTCAGTATTGATAATTTAATCTATTTATATTATAATAATTTGTATATTTTATAATTAAAAATTAAAATAAATTGTATATTTAATAAATATTTTAACCACGTGCATTGCACGTGAGAAAAAACCTAGTATAATTAAAATGAACATGAATCTTATACTAATTTAAGAATTTATGTATTTATTTAAAATTGATAATAAATATAATATAATTATTCTATTTTTAAAAATACACAAATTTAAATTTTAAAATACAAACTAAAACTATCTTTATCAATTTTAAAAACTTTTGGAAACCAAATAATAACCTTTTTTATCAATACATTTCCAAAAATATTTTCCTCTATTAATAATTTTATATATAGTTGTTTGTGTCATATTTAAAATTTTTGACTAAAATATTAAAGTCATTAAATTAGTGGCTTAATTTGATATTTTTGGATAAAATATTAATCAATTTGATTTGATTATAATTTTGAAGCCCAAAATTAATTAAAAGTTCTGCGCACAAGATAAGAAGATTTTGAAATTATTTAGAAAACTCTGAAGATTTTGGAATGCCTTAGGAAAAAATCAGCTTAGGGATGAAGGCATCTGAGAGTTACGTGAAATAATTCACCTAGGAATATAAGACTCTTGAGCTGCTGAAAAATTAATGAGAGAAGTAGTCTGCAAGTAAAGGACGCCTATAAAAGGAGAAGAATACAAATTAACTACAACATCTACACACATCTAAAATCATCTACGTTATTACCAAATTTCATTTAGATAATTTTTAGCAAATTTTTAATTCTTATTTACAACAAAATTGTCCTGTTAATCATCTTTTAACGTATGTTCAATCTCAGTTTAATATAATTCCTTTTACTGTTCAAAAAGG
>CATIWM010082011.1:0-30281 GCA_949671775.1 Mallotus repandus
GAAACTTAAAGGGTATATGGAATCTATTAAACCCTGGCACAATCACTCATAATGAAATTTTGGAGATGTACAAAGAATACATTGACCCTAACTTTAAGTGGGCCAATTTCACCTTGCAAGAACAAGCTAAAGTTCTTGCTACCCCTCGTTGCAACAATGAAATGGATGCATCTAAGTTGAAGAAAGAGTTTCCTCAATTATTGCATATTAAAGACTCTTTGATCAAATATGTGTTTAAACCCAACAAGCGCAATCAGTAGTAAACTGGGAAGTTTTCATATTTGCTCATGATGGAGTGAGAAAAATAATGCTTATGTACATGATTAATTACTATTGGTGCCTGTAGTCATGAAACAATTTATAAGTGTGTTTCTTTGTATCTCGTAAGGTATAAAATGTTGTTAAGAGTTTGGATTCAAGTAGACTATAGTAATGAGTTCCCGAAACCAACATGTCATAATATTAATAAGGATAACGATATGCATACTGTGACCCGCTAAGCGATATTCTTAAAATTACATACATACTCTCTAAATACATGGGCATATATAATAAGTAAAAGGGGTAATTTTGGAAAAAAATTGATGCGATCCGTGATGGTACCATTCACCATCGTTACGTCATATATAATTATCTTATTAATAAATAACTAAACAAACTACTAAAAGTATTTTTTTTTTATGTTGGTTAATGCATAGAAGTTTTTGTAGTAAATGAAAAACCATCTTATGTCCTGTATTTCTCCTTACAAGATATCAATCTCAATGAATAGCTTTTTGTTACATATATATAATGAAAATTAAGGTATGACAAAAGTTTCTCTTTAGTACATGGATGCATAATCTTTTTTTAAAATCTTTTCTTTCAATTGTGGTGTTTTCAAGCTCTAATACCAATTTATCATAACATTTAATTTTTTTATTAAATTATTTTATATTATTGTTTTTCAATAATATTATATAATATACTATGTAAATCTCAGCTATATATATCTATATAATATAATAAAGTTAAGCTTTAAACTATGAGTTATAAAAAATATGGCAAGTGACTTTCTAAAAAAAAGGTATGGCAAGTGACATTATTCCACGCTAATATAAATGTCCTATGTAATCTAAAAAGTTATCAAATGACTTATTCAATTAGAATAATTCAAACTTTAAATATTTTTTTCCCTTTGCTTTTCTTTTCATTAATATAATTATCTCTTCATTGTCTCAGTCTTCTAATTTTTCACCATTTTCTATTTTTTCTACTAATATTATAATCTCTTTGTTATTTTCATTATTAATTCATTTACTTCAACTACTAAATTATTCATCTTTTCCTTTAAATATAGGAGTAACCCATTTTTAAGCCCCTGAATTATGTCACTTTATTTTAATAAGCTCCTGAAAATTTATTGTGTTTTAAAAGGTCCTCGATCTTTTATTTTAGCTCATATTGAGGACAAATTTAACACTCTGTCAAATATTCAAAATTATCGTTAAGTGGGTGTCCACGTGGACAAAGCTTAGTGGTGACGTTAATGCTATTATCCATGTGGACGGAGAATGGCAGGTGACAAGGAAATGAGTTTTTTTGTTGTTGACAAAAATGTGGTTTTAAAGGTTAGAGTTTTCAAGGTATCTAAATTGAGATAATACCTCAAAATTTAGAACATTTGTTTTGCAAACATCACCATACTCATGCCATTTTGTGTGTTGCTCTTGAGATAATAGGATTATCTATAGATCAATAAGGATGGCAAGTGGTGATAGTGCGGGTTCCAACAATTGTCGAGGCAGAAATCTTGAAGAAATTGTACAATCAGTGTTTGAAGAAATGATGGTCTGTTACAACTGCGGACATCGTGCTCGTTTGAACATTTCAAGAACTGACGCCAGCCTAGGGAGAAAATTTTGGGGGTGTCCTCATATGGTAAAGATTTTCACTTGTTAAATGAGTTTACTTTTTGGACATTGGAATTGCAGTGGGTGTTGAAAATGCCCTAGGGGGGGTGAATAGGGCTATCGAACAAAAATCAAAACTTAAAAAGAAATAAACAAAAATAAAAGAATGTTGAGAAGGAAGAATAATGAACACAAGAATTTAAGGAGTTTGGATTCTCAACAATCCTACGTCTCCACCTAACTTATCCCCAAGTTAGGATTTCGAATCACTAGAATCTATTTCCCTAGATTAATTTTTACAACTTAAGTTTTAGACTCAACTCAAACCTTACAACTTGAGTTTTTAAGGCTTACTTAAAATCCAATTCACAAGTGTTTTGAAGGCTTACACTAAAACCGAATTCCCAAGTGTTATGGCTAAATACTTAAACCAATTCCTTTAAAATAGAACCTCACTTCCCTTTTTCTAAACCTAGAAAATAGAAGAATAAGAATTTCTATTCTAATCTCTCACCAAACTCTCACAATATTTTATCAAATACAAGAATGAATTAAAGAGAATTTTGAGCTTTAATTGAATGCTTGAGAATGTATAAATGAAAAACAAGTTTCTCAACCTCTAAATGATCTTCAGAGGTTGTATTTATAGTTGAGCAATTCAATTATAGCTGTTAGAAACAATAATTTGGTTTCCAACAAATTCAAACTTCATTTGAATGAAATTTGGACTTTTAGCCTGCATTTTCTCTGGTCCCGGTCGTGATCACACTAATCCTTGTCGTGATAATAAAAAATATATCCGTTATATTTGAAGTCAGCATTGATCCTGATCATGAAGGCCTTAATCCCAATTGGGATCACACTTTTCCTAGTTGGGACATTAGCCTGGGACATTTTTGGAAGATTTCTTCAATTTGGTGAAATTTTAGTCCTGGTCGGGACTTGCATGGTCCCGATCGGGATCATGACTTTTAGCTATTAAATACGATCAAATCAGCCTTATATTTCTTCATTTAAGTTTTAGGTATTTGTCTTATATTTCCATAGCACTTTGAATTACATAAATTGGACATCTGTAGCTCAGGATATTGTTGAAATACTAAGAGCTGCTCAAATTGAAATGAAAACTGCATATGCTAATTTTAACTGAATATTTTCAGACCCAAATGAATTTGGATTTTGACAAGTAAGATCAATTCAGAAATATTGTGATGTCTACTTCAAATGTTAAGAAGACAACTTTCTCATTATAAAGTTTAATACTTCCAAAATCTTCTTGGAATTCGGAAGATCGATTTAGCCCAAAAGCATGCTTAACTTCATTTTGATTTCCATTATAGTCCTAGCTTATACACACTTAAACAAACATATTAAATGCTCAAAATCAAGATTGATTATTGGTAAGGTCAATACAAGTTTAAGTGCAATCTTCTATAGAGGCACACATTGCTTGAGTGACCTTTGGTCATGCAATAAAAACACTCAACATTGACAAATTTATATTTTCTAGGATGATATGTTTTTCTAGTGTGTGAGACATGCCTTGTGTGTTATGGTAGTGAATGCTTCTTATAACTCTTTTGAGTCATAGTGTGAGACATACATTGGCAGTGACAATGTGTATTTTGATAGGTTTGTGCAACATGTTTATGTGCATTGTGTTATGCAACATGTCTATTATAATTGTGTCTAGTATACATATAAGCGTATTTAGGTTAAGATTTTCTAGTATGAACCTTACCTCTTTGTGTCAATGTAGGTTGAGTCTTGTGAGACTTACCATTATCATTTGACACATGAGACCTTTTAGCTTTGAAAGCTTAAGTCTCATTTGATTTGGAGGTAAAAGCTATGGAATCATGTGTTTTAACAAAATTAATATGTGATGATGATGAAGGAGTCATTCAATTTTTATATCCAATTCCATCAGTATCTCTATGAAGTTTCTGAGAGTCAAGAATACTATCTAAAGTTTCTTTTCCTCTTTTGAATTTAGAAATGGAATTCTTTAATTCTAAGACTTCCTTAGAAAGCTCATGATTTTCATCACTTACTTTCTTAAGTTGGTCTTCTAAGGAATTTGAATTTTTTAAATCACTCACAAGTTTATCATTTGATTTAACAAGATTAGAAAATTCATTTTAAATTTTTTTAAATTTTTTGGTTAAGCTAGTTAACTCATGTTTATAATGTTTCTTCGTAGAAAGTAAGCTTTTACATTTAAGCAAGAGTTTGCTCACAATAGAGCTCTCATCATCATCATCATCATCATGATCACAATAATCATCATAAGAAGAATTAGAAGTAGACGGTACCTTATTTTCATCTTCAAGAGCCATGAAGCAAAGGTTGGCCACTTCTTGTTGTTCCTCTTCTTTCTCAAATTCGGAGGAATCATCCCAAGTTGCTTTGAAGGCCTTCTTCCTCTCATTTTCTCCTTTGTTCTTGAATTTGAGCTTGTGGTACTCACTTCTAATATGACCCGGTCACATTTATAGCAAGTAACCTCTTTAGTCTTCTTACCTTCATATTTCTTGTTGAAGTCCTTAGTTCTTGAGGGATTTTGCTTTCTTAAGAACTTCTTAAACTTTCTTGTGATCATGGCAATATCACCATCTTTATCACTAGAATCTTTAAGATTTTCCTCTTCATTATTATCTTGCAAAGCCTTTAAAGCTATGCTCTTTTTCTTCTCTTCCTTCTCTTTTTACTTATCTCCTATTTTCTTTATAATAAGCTCATGTGTAAGGAGTTTACCAATAAGAACATCGGTTGAGAGAGTTGAAAGGTCTTGAGCTTCCTCAATTGAAGTGACTCGAGATTTCCAATCCTTCTTAGATAGGATTCTTATAATCTTGTTGTTCACTTCTTCCTTGGAGAAATGTTTTCCTAGTATCTTAAGTTTGTAAGAAGACCATTAAGGCGGTTCTTCATTTCCGTAATTGATTCTTGAGGTTTCATTGTAAAGAGTTCATATTCATATATATGAAATTGAACCTTCTTGCTTCTTACTTGCACGTTACCTTCATAGTGATTTTCAAGAGTCTTTTTTGCGGATTGGCAATGTTAAACTTTCCCACATTCTTCTTTAGATATAGAAGAGAGTAGTGTGATCATAGCTCTCTTATTTTTGTGATTCTCATTTTTTTGAGTTTGACTCCATTGACTTCTTTTGAGAACCACTTTCTCATCATTAATTTTAGCTCTAGGAGGTTCCCAACCATCTAAGATGACATCCCACAATTTAATAGAATCATTATCAAGATAGAGTTCTATTTTGAATTTTCAATGTGGGTAATCACTTCCATCAAAGAATGGTCTAAGTGAAGAAATATTTTGAATTTCACTCCCCATGATCTTAACTTCTAGCAATTAAGTTCCTAGAATTTAAGCTCTGATACCAAATGAAAATGCCTTAGAGGGGGGGGGGGGGGTGAATAAGGCAAGGGAAGGATTTTAGAAAATAAAAACGAATTTAAGGAATAAAAAAAATGAAAAAGATTAGACGAGGAAGAATGATGAACATAAAGATTTAAGGAGTTCGGATTCAACAACAATCCTATGTCTCCACCTAACTTATCACTAAGTTAGGATTTTCAATCACCCACAATCTTATTCACAAGATTAAAAATACACAAGAGTTTAAGGCTCACTCTTTCAACCTTACAAAGAAAAGTTTCTAGGCTCACTCTTAACTAAATCTCAAGTGTTTTAATGGCTAAATAATTAAACTAATTCCACTTAGAAATATACCTCACTTCCCTTCTAATCTATCCCAAGAATTAGATGAAGTCCTATTTCTATCCACAACTAACTCTCACAAGACTTAATCAATACAATGAATATTGATAGAAAGAAAAATGAAGATTAATGAATGCTTAGAGAGTTTTTGATAATCAAAGAGTAATGTAATGTATGTTCTTGTTTATCACAACTCTAGGGCACATATATATAGATTAAACTTTTAAAATATGGCTTTTGGAGCCATTGAATATGTCTCCAACGTCTCTTTTCTTAAATTCAAAAATATATCCATTGGGCTGTCACCATAGAAGCAGAGCTTTAGTCACAACCTACTGTTGAGCTTGGCTTTCTGTCACTATAGCAACCTTGCATCAGTAGTAACCTACTATTCTCTAATGTCTCTTTTCTTAAATTCAAAAATATGTCCGTTAGGCCTTCACCATAGAAGCAGATTTTCAGTCGTAGTTTACTATTTAGCTTGACTTTCTGTCACAATAGAAGTAGAGCTTTAGTCGCAGCTTACCATTCAGCTTGACTTTCTATCACCATAGAAGCAGAGCTTCAGTCGCAGCTTATTATTCAGCTTGGCTTTCTATCACCATAGAAGCAGTGCTTCAATCGCATGAGCTGAATTATGACTTAGCCTTCATTGAGAGTAATATTGTACCTATGCTTATAATCACACTTAAACAAACACATTAAATGCTTAAAATTAATTTTGTTAAAATCAAAATTAAGATTGATTATTGCTAAGGTCAACACATTTCAACTTCTATTTTGTGCCTATATCACCCATGATTTAACATTTTAATTTTCTATTAAACACATGCATTGCCATCGTGATAAGCGATTGAAATCAAACAAATTTAGGCACATCTGTCACTATAGTACCGTGGGTGACATAGGCACAAAATAGAAGTTGAGATGTGTAATAGGTTATTTTTGGGGTGCAATAGACTAAAATGGTAAAGTTTAGGGGTGAAAAGGAGCATTCGGCCTACTGAAATATGTCTATGTTGGCATGATATTTGATACGTCAGCGCATGTTCTATACATGCGCTCTAATGCTTTGAATCATAGGTGATATAGCCACAAAATAGAAGTTGAGATGTGTAATAAATAAATTTGAAAGTTGATGGGTGTAATAGACCAAAAGGGTAAAGTTCAGTGATGAAAATGAGTAGTTGGCCAAAATTGTATTGAATTGGTGGAATCTTAATGACACAAGTGCAACATGAATGAGACTTTTTTAAATTACAAAGGAACCCTTTTATTCAAATAGCACAACAGGGGTTAGCAAAACCCGCCCACCCAAATTATCCAACTCAACTCCGGTCGGTTCTTATTTTTATAATTTTATAAGTTTTTGGTCCAAACTGACCCAACTGAAAATCCAAACTTTACCTATAAAATATATTTCCTCCATTTCAAATTAATTGACTTTTTTTTTAATATTTCACTTGAATTAAGAAATCATTCAATAGGCTTAATTATAATGAAAAAATAGCTAATTGGAACTAAATTACTTTTCTCTAGATATCTCAAAATTTAAAATTTTGCAAAACCAATTAATCTAGATACATTAAAAAGGATAAAACAGAAAAGAAAAAATTAATGTTGTATTAGATATATAAAAGTGACAAATAATTGAATTTTTTTATTTAAAAAAAATAATTAATTTAGAATGAAGGGAATATACTTTTATAACTAAAATGCTACACAAGAGCGATTATAGTGAAACAGTGAGGTATTTGCCTAAAGTTTTTGAGGCTGTTAGTTCACCGGAACTTGCATGACTTTTTCATAATTTTTTTTAAAAAAAAACTAACTAAAAAGCTACAAAAGAATGTTATTGGGACTCAATCCTAAACGGTGAGGTATTTGCCTAAAGTTTTTGAGGTTGTCAATTCAAATTCCAGAACTTGCATGATTTTTTCACCATTTAAAAAAAAAAAAAAAAAACTAAAAAGCTACAAAATAACGTTATTGGGACTCGACCCGAGAATCAGCAACATAAAGACATGCACCCATTCAATTAGACGACTAAAGATATCTGGCACAATAGTTTGTTTCGTTAATTTTATTGGTTAGTTGGTTACCCAAAAACCAAACCGCCACACTCCTAATAACATGGACAATATTTCCTTTTAAATTAATAACATCAGAAATAAAACCTTGCACTTTAAAATTTCTTTAAAAATAAATTATCACTTAAATATTTTCTCACTAACTTTTATTATATATATTTACAATATTGTATCGTTGGCTTGCTTCTCTAAAAACTATGATGGTAAATTGTTAAAAATATGTAAAGAATATTTAAATTTTATTTATGAGTGTGGAACAATACTATGAATATAAATTCTACCTGTAAAATCAGTTTACTTTTAGGAAAAATAATTAAATTTATCTTGAACTATACGTCAATTATCAATTTTATCCTAATTTTAAAATTGTATCAATTTTCTTTTCCAACTTTTTAAGTTATTCCAAATCTATCTAAACGACATTGAGCTTGTGCCAGAGCTGGCGTGACATGGCAAAAAAAAAAATTAAAAACTTAATCAATTCTATCCTCAACTATAAACCAATTATCAAGCTAATCCTAATTTGATAAAAAAATTTCACACTTTAAAATCACTTTTAAGAACAAAATATTTTTTTAAAATAAATTTGACCAATAATTTTCGCATTTTAAAATCACTTTTAAGAACAAAATATTTTTTTTAAATGATTTCAAAATAATGGAATGATTTTTTGTACTAAAAGACTTTTAAAAATTAAATAAAGATATTGAATTTCTAAAATATTTAGGCTCTAATAATAAAAAAAATAAAAGATTAAGAGTTTAATTGTATCAAAATAAACTTTAAGGAGATAATTAAATTTTAAAAATAATTTAAGAATTTTTTATACCTTTTACCACACCACAAACCAAGTTTTAAACGTTTTTAAATCAAACGTTTGATTAATATTTTATATTTATAATTTTTATAATTTTATAATTTTATATTTAAATGTTTTTATATTTTATAATTTTATAATATTATATTTATATTAATCAAACGTTGGATTTAATATTTTTTAAAACTTAATTTGTGGTGCTGTAAAAAGTATAAAAAATTCTTAAATTATTTTTAAAATTTAATTATCCACTTGAAGTTTATTTTAATACTATTAAACTCTTAATTGTTTATTTTTTATTATTAGAGCCTAAATATTTTTGAAATCCAATATGTTTATTTAATTTTTAAAATTTTTTGAGTACAAAAAATTATTCCATTATTTTGAAATCATTTAGAAAAAAAATATTTTGTTCTTAAAAGTGATTTTAAAGTGCGAAAATTATTGGTCAAATTTATTTAAAAAAATATTTTATTCTTAAAAGTGATTTTAAAGTGTGAAATTTTTTTGTCAAATTAGGATTAGTTTGATAATTGGTTTATAGTTGGGGATAGAATTGATTAAGTTTTTAATTTTTTTGTTGCCATGTCAGTCACTTTTATAGTACGTCAGCTTGCCACGTCAGCTCTGGCACAAGTTTAATGTCGTTTGGATAGATTTGGAACAATTTGGAAAGTTGGAGGAGCAAATTGATACAACTTTAGAATTAGGATGAAATTGATAATTGACCTATAGTTCATGATAGATTTGATTATTTTCCCTTGTTTTTATTGTTGACAAGAATTAAATCTGAAATTTAAATTTTAAATTAACTGATTTAAACTTGGAGTTTTATTATGAATTATTTATTCGTGTAGAATGATTTGAAACCATTTTAATTATACATCAATTGGGCATGCATGTTGTTATGCATTTGATTTCTGTTTGGGAAAGGAATATCCAATCAACTCAAGGTTAATGTTAATTTGAGATTAAGACTGCTGTTTGTGCGATTAATCTTAATATTTAATTAAATCACTTACGAAATGTATATGCATAACAGACCTTTACAGGTCAAAAAATCCCCAGAACTAAGATAAACTATGCTACTGCTATAATACACATCTTGGTGATGCACTGCTACAGAACTTGAAAGCTATTAAAGATCACCACCCATCAAAAGTGTCTAGTTAATGACTAGCCATTGGCATCTCCAAGTTCAGATCCACAATTGGTATATATATATTGACATTATCTTCTCTAGCTATAAATGGCCAAGGCACTGTCCTCAAATTATTGTTTGAAGTGAATCAAGAGACAGCACGATCCACCAGCTCCCTCCTCAGGATCTTTCCAGCCAGAGATTTTGGTATTGCATTGATAAAAGCCACTCTCCTTATTTTCTTGTATGGTGCAACCTACAAACACACAAATGGCTACACAGCATAAGCAAAGAATCCAGCCCAATAGCACAAGTTTAATTAACATGATTAAACACATCGATAATATATGATTTTGATCTTTTGGCGGAGGCAAGGGCAGCTTGTTCTGAACATAAAATAACTCATGTTCATTTATAACTGAGCAGTTCAGAATAAAGGCTTATATGGGTAAATCGTTCAGAGGCATGCCTGTTTCGTGACGAAATCCATAACTTGAGCTTCAGCGATAATGCATCCTGGTTTTCTTACTACATAGGCCATAGGAATTTGTCCTGCCTCTTCATCAGGATACCTGCTTCCAGATAACATGAATGGATGAATTAAGGGGGCCAATTAGCTCTTCAGAAGGGAACAAAACGTGCACAAACCAATGAAATCATACAAAATTCACAATAGAAAACTATGGCACTAATAGTATTCAATGTTATTGGCCCCTGAAAAATATTTTACAATCAGGTTCCATGTTGTTAGCCCTCTCCCTTGTTGGTTTTAAGCATTGCAGACCAACTGATGGGCATTACTACTGCATAACATAATAAAATAAATTGGGGAATTTTGATGGTTTTGTTCCAAGTCCTGCAATAAATTTAACTATATTTTTGGTCGATCCCACATGTTTTTTTTTGTAATATTTTTCAAATAGATGCCCATCACATTCTTTTCCACAAATTGATACTCTTCTTCATAAGGGTGACGAAGAGATCATTGCAGAAAACTTTATGGAACATAAGTGCTCAGAAGTTGGAAAGTGCAGAACCATGATGTAGAAATAAAACCATAAAGATTATGCTTTCAGCATGTGTAATAGTATTATAAAACTCTTTCAGAATGGCAAGAGACTTACGGAACCACAACAGCATCAGCAATTTCAGGATTGGACTGAAGTAACTTTTCTAACCCAACTGGAGGGACCTGCAAATTATTAGAAATAAGATGACATTGTGAAGGAGTGAATTCTCATTGTCCATGGTTGGTTGGTTAGTCAAGATTAGGCTGTACGGGAAGGGCCAAGATGATACATTAATTACCTGATATGCCTTGTATTTTATCAGTTCCTTTAACCTATCAACGATATAGAGGAATCCCTGAGAGTCAAAATAACAAAGATCTCCAGTCTTCAACCAACCCTCTGAATCCAACGTTTTAACGGTTGCCATCTCCCACATAACCTACATTAACAACATTATGGTTCATTTAGGAAACACTCGAACAAGTATTTCTACAACACCAGAAAATTGCCTAGGAAGATGTGAAGTATTCATCTGGCAGACAATTGAGCTTTCCTTAATTTACATGTTTTAGCGCAAACCTATTGTGACATACATAAACTTGAAATTTTTCAAGTTTGTTCTGAGATGAAGAAGAGGGGCTATCGGGTTTTAGTTCATTCTAAATGTTATAAAATAGACACTTTATTTTTACATCCAAAACTAGATGGCTCGGAGCTGTAGCAGCCATGAGGCAGAGATCTTGAGTCCAATCAACAAAATTCAAACTTCAGACTCCCTGAATTTAAAGTAGTGGAGGAAAGTGACCACCTTAAAATATCAAGAGAGATTGCAGAGGCGGATCTCCCTGTTTCATCTCTAATAAAAAAAACAGTCACACGTCACTAGGTAGTCTAAGCACTCAGCAAAGCAATCCTTAGAACTGCAGATACGGACCTCCAATTCCCAAAATTGTGATACTAAACAAGAAGCCTTGGACATTCTCAAGATCGTTCCAGAAGTCAAGCACAGGCCTTGAACACAATTGCATTTACTAATATAAGTTTTAAGCTTCAGCCACACAAGTTGAATGGCAAGTGCAACTTCTAGAACACAAAAGAGCAAGAGGGCATCAGCAATCAAACAATCACCCATTACCTTTCATAATAGTCGGCCCTCTCAACCAAAGCTCCCCTCTGTGGCCAGGAGGCATGGCCTCTCCCGTTTCAGGATTAACAATCTTAGCTTCCATGTTTTCAGCTAAGCGACCAACAGAACCAAGCTGCTTTAACTCTTCCGGTTCTACCATTCTTGCTCCCGCACAAGTCTCAGTCAACCCATATCCCTAACACAAAGTGCATTAATTTATTTATTTCATCAGCACTGACCAACAGTATAAAAAAGCAACAGTATTCCAATAGAAGTGAGTCATATGAGAAACTATAAGTTATATCAACTTTCTGAAATTAGATTTCACATCTTTTTAGCTAACTTGTAGTCCCAATACTGACATGGGTCCATTTGAGCATTTAAGATGCGCAATCAATTTCTTTTCTGAAACCCGCCTAACTTGTCAAAAGAAAAGAAAAGAAAAAAAAAAAAGGCAAGCGTAAAGAAACCTACCTCCAAAATCTGCACTAGGGGGAATTTTTCCTTGAACCTATCAGAAACATCCTTGCCCAAAGGTGCACCACCGCAACGCAACAGCAACAACGAACTCAAGTCGTATTTTTTGGTTAGCTCTGATTTCACCAAAGCCACAATTAACGGAGGAGAAACCGGCATAGACTCGACCTTATACTTCTGCAACAGAAGTCATAGGGATTTGAATCATTATCAAATGTTGTAAATATGTATCAAATAGTTGCTGTAAGTATGCCTTGTTTGTCGATCATAATTGATTTTGTACTCTATAAATACAGAGCTGTTGCTCAAAAATAAGATATCAAAAATTATTTTATCTTTTCTTTTTATTCAAAGTCTTATATGTTTATATGGTATCAAAGCCACAAATCTGATCCATCATCTTCAAAATTATAAGATCAATTAAAAAGGTTTTTCTTTTATACAACAGTTAGGTTTCATACCCAATATCTCTTTCAACGGTAATAAATTTATATTTAATTTTTTTTTATGGAGTCACAATCATCGTCGAGTCATCAAATTTGATGAAAAAAATTATTTTTGTGGTCATCTTATATGAAATTTTTTTTAGAAGGACAAGATCTTTGGAGATATATTGATGACTCCATATCTAAATCTTCGGAAGGATCAACTGCCTCTAAATGGATCGTCAATAATGTAAAAATCAAAACATGGATCATGGAGTCTATGAAAAGTTGTATTGCTACAAATCTCAGTCTATTAACGACAACCAAGGAGATGTAGGATTACTCACAGACAATCTACAAACAAAGCAATGATACTCAAATTTATCAGATAGAACAAGAGATAAGTATTCTATCCCGAAACTCTCTTAGTATTCAAGACTTTTATTTAACTATGACTAAATTTTAGAATGAGATGGACATGATCAACAACGACATTCTTAAAGAAGCTCTTGAAACTGTTGTGCGACTAAGACAACAACATCGAACTCGTCAATTTTTTATGAAACTTCGCAATGAATTTGAGCATGTTCGTGCATCCATTCTTAATCGTAGAACCAACCAGTGCATTGATGACATAATGGCAGAATTACTTGCAGAAGAAACTCATCTACAGTCATTATCATCTCATGATTCAACACAAGACATGGCTCTTATGGCTAGCACTTATAAGCCTAAAACTTGTAGTACTAGCAAGGTTGAATGTTATAATTGTCATGAGATTAGGCCCTTGGCTCATCAATGTAGGAAAAAGCAAGATTCATCAACTCCCTATTGTCGTTATTGCAAGAAAGATGGGCATGCCATAGAAAATTGCAGAAAAAGATTGCCACAATAAATTTTTAAAGCTTATACTGCTTCATCCTCATCAAATGGTGCAATTGCATCTGTGTCCTCAAATTCAACCAAAACAACTGACACATCTGATAAAAACTCTGGTCAGTGTTCAATCCTTTCTACAGAATTATTGCAACAAGTTATTCAAGCTCTTCATGCCTCTGGTATTGGTAAGATTATTTCAAAACCTTCATAGATTTTAGATTCAGGAGCAGCACATCACATGACTGGTAATTTAAATGCTCTTCATCATTCTATTCCTTATGACAAAGGTGAAACTATCACAATTACCAATGGACAGAGTCTTCCAGTACAAAGAATTGGTTTGGTAACCATTAAACCTCCTGATTCATCACCTTTATCTCTTTCTAATGTTTTGTACATCCTAAACTCTCAGCCAATCTCATTTCTATTAGCCAATTGGTGAAAAATAATTGCATTGTCTCATTTTTCTTTTCTGGTTGTATTATACAGGACCTACAGACTGGGAAGGTGATTGGGACAGGCCATAAGAAAGGGGAACTCTTTGTCTTGGATTTGGGACATTCTTCAAATTCAGTAACTTGTTTACTTGCTCCATCCTCAAATGATATGAGTTCTGCTAATAAACTTTGGCAACTTTGGCATTGTCGTTTAGGACATCTTAATTCTCCTACTTTGCACTCTTTGTTTTCTTTTTGTGTGTTGGAAAAATTTAATCAAAAGTCATATATAAATATGTCTTGTGAAGAGTGTGCTTTTTCCAAAGCTCATACATTGCCTTTTAGTTGTAGTTCACATTTCACTTCTTCCTCATTTGATATCTCTCATTCCAATGTATGAGGGCCATCTCCTACTGCATTTTTAAATGGAAAATTTTATTATGTTCTCTTTGTCGATGACTGGTCCCATTTTTCTTGGGTGTATTTTTTACGTCTCAAATCTGAAGTTCTGCAAGTTTTTAAGTCCTTTCATGCCATGGTGAATACTCAATTTAATAAAAAGATTAAGATTTTATGTACAGATTCAGGGGGAGAATATGTTTCTGCTGAATTTGCCATATATCTATCTTCCGAAGGGATTATTCACCAACGAAGTTGTCCTCATCAGCCACAACAAAATGGCATAGCTGAGAGGAAGCATAGACATATTACAGAGACTTGGGCTCTTCGGTTGCATGCTAAATTACCCAAGACATTCTGGGCTGAGAGTATTTCAATAGTTGTGTACTTAATTAATCGTCTGCCCAATCCACTGTTGAGTAACATTTCTCCTTTATAAAGATTATTTTGCTATCCTCCCAATTATAATCTACTTCGAGTTTTTGGATGTACTTGTTATGTTCTTTTACCCCCTTTAAAACGCTAAAAATTAGATGCCAAGTCTGTTCGTTGCATTTTTTGGGGATACTCCGAAACTCAAAAAGGATACCGATGTTATGATTGGGAAGCAAAGAAAATAAGGATCTCTAGAAATGTCATTTTCTTTAAATATTCTTTCTATTTTTCTACTTCCTCTCCTTCTTTGTCATCTTTACATTCATATGTTCCTTTGTCTTGTTTTCCTAACCATGTGCAGCCTGTCTTGATGTACCACTGAAGACCTCGAGTTCCCCCAACTATACCTCTACCATCACTAACTCTGGACTTAGGTAATCTTTCTTCCTCTCCTCCACCTGCCTTATCCACTTCACCACCATCATCACCCACTACACCATCCTTACTGCCTGCTTCACCACCACCAACGCCACACGTTTCACCACCAACTCCACATACTTCACCACCATTACCACCCACTGCACCACCCCTACTTCGATGATCTACTCGTGTAATTAAAGCTCTTGATCATCTTTGTTTATTTACTACACTTGATCCATTTTCTATTCCTCGATCTTATAAGCAAGCAACAACAAGTGCAGAGTGGTGCAATGCTATGGAAGAGGAACTCAAGGCATTAGAAAATAACCACACATGGGACATGGTTCCTTCTCCTATAAATCATCCTGTGGTGGGTTATCGATGGGTCTGTACTGTTAAAGTCAAGGCTGATGGTTCCTTGGATCATTATAAAGCCTTTCTTGTAGCTCAAGGCTTCAACAAAGAATATGACATCGATTATGATGAGTCTTTTGCTTCAGTTGTAAAAATGACTACTGTTCACACTTTGATAGCAGTAGCTGCAATGTAAAATTGGGACATCACTCAAATGGATGTCAAAAATGCTTTTCTCAATGGTGATCTATCTGAGACTGTTTCTATGCGTCCACCACCTGGATATCCTACAGTATCAAATATGGTTTACAAATTATGTAAGGCTCTCTATAGCTTGAAACAAGCACCTTGTGCATGGTTCTCCAAATTAAAAAGTGTGTTGTTAGCTGCTGGTTATCAATAGAGCCATAATGATTACTCCTTGTTTATCCATTCCACTCCTCAAGGCAAGGTCTTTGTGCTTATCTATGTTGATGATATTTTAATTACTGGGGGTGATCATTCTCAACGCCAACAACTTAAGAATCTCCTTCAACGCTCTTTTCAAATGAAAGATTTAGGGTTTACTGCATATTTTCTTGGGATTGAGATTTTTAGATCTTCGACTGGCTATTTTCTTAGTCAGTAAAAATACACTAACGACCATATTGGTTTGGCCGTCTTATTGATGATAAAGTTGTGGATACTCTACTTGAGCTCATTGTCAAATATAGTTGCACTGATGGAGAACCACTTTCTGATCCAGCTCTTTATCGCAATATTATTGGTAGTTTAGTATATCTCACTGTTACCTGACCTGATATTGCCCATGCTGTGCACATAGTCAATCAATTTGTGTAAGATCCTAGTACCTTACATCTGACTACCGTTTACCATATCATTCGTTATCTTCGATCTACCTCGACCATGGGTTTATATTATCTTTCTAGCTCTTCTCCAGTGTTAAAAGACTTTTTTGGTACTGACTATGCAGGATGCCTGGATACTCAACGCTCTACCACTAGAAATTGTGTTTTCCTTGGTCAATCCCTTCTTTCTTGGAAGTCCAAAAAGTAACCCACTGTGTCCAAGTCTTCTACTGAAGTGGAATATAGAGCAATGTCATCAACTTGTGGTGAAATCATTTGGCTACAACAATTATTACAAGATTTTGGCATCTTATTAATGTCCCTAGCTCCTTTGTACTGTGACAATGAAAGCGCTGCTAAAATTTCTAGTAATCCAGTTTTCCATAAACGTACTAAGCACATTGAAGTAGATTGTCATTTTGTTCGAGAGAAGTTTGAACAAGGTCTTATTGTTCTTCCTTATGTTTCATCTAAAGATCAATTGGTTGATTTCTTTACAAAATCACAAACCAAATTTTCGCACAACTTCTATCGCAACAAATTGATGTTGTTCCATCATCAGTTTGAGGGGGAATATGAAAGGAAAGGACATATATTATAGGGATTTGAATCACAATCAAATGCTGTAAATATGTATTAATTAGTTGCTGTAATTATGCCTTATTTATTGGTCATAATTAATTTTGTATAGTATAAATATAGGGCTGTTGCCCAAGAATAAGATATCAAAAATCATTTTCATCTTTTCTCATCTTTTCTTTTTATTCAAAGTCTTCTCTATTCATATGCACAACTCTCAACATTCCTTCAAAAGCAAATCTTTCCATCAAAACCACCATATCCCCCATAGTAAAAGCCCTTATCAACACCATGAACCAAAAAACATGAAACATCGACAACGTTAAAAGCGACACTGGCTCAGGTTCTGACTCATTAAGATCAAGTTGACCCTTGTTGTAATAGTACCCGGAGATTAACGCGATTACATTCTGGTGAGACAAGTTTACACTTTTGACTTTTTCGGTTGTTCCGGACGAGTAAAAAATTGCTGCCACATCATACTGATTCACATTTACATTCGGGGTGGATCGGTGGAGAAAGGAGAGGAACTCTAGGGAGTCAATGAGAATGGTGCCAAAGGGGAGAAAGGGAATTTTGTGAGCAGTTTTAGAAGTGGCAAAAGCAATTTAGGCTTGCTGAGTTGGGTCCGGTGAGTTACTTCTGAGTTAGAAGTGAGAGGGTTGGAGGGAGAGGCAATGACACTAATAGACAAAAGGGAGAAGTAAATAATAGGGACATGAAGAGAAGACGGGTAGAGAATAAAGGCAATGTTGTTTGGTGACAAAGAGTAGCGAGACCTGAGGGAGGAGGAAAGAGAGCTGGTTCGGCTAAGGAACTGGGAGAAGGTAAGAGAATTGCCGGTGTTAGAGTCTACAAGAAAAGTTGCGACTGATGGGTTATCGTGTTTAAGAAGAGAACAAGTGAATTTTGCAATAGAAAGAGGTTGCTGAGGTGGTGGCAATGAAGTTAAGGGGTCTTAAGTTGTGAAACGTCTTGGTTTCTTTGCAAAAACCAGTGTTTGGATCAATATTTGACACCATTAATAGATAGTTACTGAACTGAACGGAGCAAAACAATGAAGAGGAAGGACAGGGAGATGTAGATGCTCGCGGCCACCACTTGTCCCTGGAGCACACGCGAAATGTCATGTCATAGAGAAGTATATGGAATGAATGTGTCGAAATTTTTTATGAGCAAATTACATTTTCGTTTCGAAGTTTAACTAATGAACACTTATCTTCTGAACTAAAAAATTAACACTTATCTCCTTTTTTTCTTTTTAAAGTCAATTTTTTATTTTCCTCAATTTTTATTCCATTAATATTTAAAAAATTATTAGACCATTTTTTCATTTAAATACTATATAAAAAGATTAAAACATTCTTTTAAAATAATAAAAAATTATAATTAATTATAAAATACTAATAATTTAATTTAATTTTTATGAATCGTATCATTAGTAGGAGTATATATATTTAATGTTATTAAATAGAAAGGATTAAAATATTATTAATATTTTATAATTAATTATATTTTTTTATTGTTTGAAAGGATATTTTAGTTTTCTTATATAGTACTTAACAAAAAAAATGGTCTAATTTTAGTGAAAGTTTTTAAATATTAATAGAATAAAAATTAAAAGAGACAAAAATTTAATTTTGAAATAAGGAGGTAGATATACTCATGAAAGAAAATTTAATTTGTTCATTTTTTAATGGAAGCGTATCCCTTATCGTTAGATTAGATGCATGAACATAATACAATTGTAACATATTTGTCCAATAAAAATTAAACACATATGTCATTTACATCGAATCATTCTGTGCACTATATCTGATGTAATTTCCAACTATTATTTTTTACAATAAAGTGTCGTAATTATGGATAAAAGTTTCGATTTGCTTTATTCCTAAATAATAAATTAATCTAAATAATCTTTGTTTATATTATATTATAATTTTTATTATTTAATTTTTTTTAATTTTATTTATTTATATATATTAAATTTGAAAGAGAATTATATTCAATATTATTAAATTAAACTAAAAAAAGGTATTATTTTTATTAAAATAATTATATTTATTTTCTAAAAAATTTTATCTGAAAGAGTGAAAAGAAAATGTAATTAAAATAAAAGAAAATAAAAAGCAAAAAATAATAAAAAATAATTTTTAATAAATAAAAATTTAATTTAACTGTGTGAAATAAAAAATTAAATTAAAGTATAATAACCAATAAAAGAAAAAATTAATATTAATATTTTATTTTTAGTTTATTTCAATTAATAAAAATACTTTTATTTTTAATAATTTGAAAAAAGAAAAAATTTAAATAATTTCTCAAACTTAATAGACTTTTATAAGCTGAAATTTCAATAAAAATATTATTTCTTAAAAATATTTAAAATGATTATCTGTATAAAATTTATTCAATAAATTTGAGTTTAATACAATAATCATGTAAAAAAATTAATTCGGATAGAGCCAAACTTTTTTTTAGAACTATATTCCACAAAATGTATGTAACATTGTTCATGAGTTACGAGTAAGCATGAAATGACAGTTCGCTACCTTATTTGTTTCGATATACTATTTTTACATCGGATCTATGAATATAGTTTTTTTTTTTTGTCCCCCATAGGTAAAAAAGTAATTTCATAAATTTCCGTCACATTGTTTCTGTCACTATCCAACAACACTTAGAGTATCTTCAATAAACTCTTTATTTGACCAAAATTCTCTATTTTGAAGAGTCAAATAAAAAAAAGAGTCTCTCCAATATACTCTATATTTTTATTTTAGAGTAGAGAGTTGGTTTGGCTCTCTACAAACCAACTCTCAACTCTAAAATATTAATTGATATTTATCTATTTATTTAAAAAATTTTTCTCTTTCATCAAATGGTAGGAAATAATTAATTAAATAGAGAGAAATCTTATAAAAATAAATAAGAAAAAAAATTGTACATTAATATTTATTGGATAAAGCAAAATGAAGATTAAAAATATAAAGAGTTTATTGCACTTGTACAATTTTTTTCACTCTTTATATTTAAATTTTTTTTTAAGATATTCTTATTGTGCAAAAGATGCTTTTTAAAATAGAGTATTATTGAAGATGCTCTTGTCATT
Organism: Mallotus repandus; assembly: GCA_949671775.1. Classification (NCBI taxonomy): domain Eukaryota; kingdom Viridiplantae; phylum Streptophyta; class Magnoliopsida; order Malpighiales; family Euphorbiaceae; genus Mallotus; species Mallotus repandus. Next base: position 20,123 of record CATIWM010082011.1, read on the forward strand.
GTACATTTCTTAGTGCATATGAAAATATCATATTTCGCGGGCGGGCCATTATGGCATCTCCAACTAGGACGCATTTGACATCCAAAGACTGTTCACTAGATGTATTTGTACTTATTTTTAAACATGTGTACCATTTTTAAAATTTATTTATATATTAAATTTTATTATAAATTAATATATGTGTATATGATAAGTATTGAATAAAATATAAATATAATATGTAAAATGTATAAATAATATAATATTTATATTTGATAAAAATATGTAAATATATTTTTTTTGAAGTTGAAAATGAAGTAATGAGTTTGAATAAATTTATCGTAACAAATGTATTTTGGAGTAAAATTTACTGTATTTTGAAATATTGATTTGGAGATGACCTTACAATATTCCAATAGATCCTTCTACAAGTAAATGTATGTTTTGAAGATTTTAAAATAGGACAGAGATTTTTACACTTTCTCTATTTATAAATATATTTCATTTAAATTTTTATATTAGATATAATAATTTTAGGGTAGAGAATTTTGCACTTCCTCAATTTATAAATGTACTTCATTTGGCTATTTTAAAAAATCTAACCTCCTAAACTTTCTCTTTCTTCTTTTCCAAGCTACTCATCTTCCTTAAATAAGAAGAGGTGATTTTTGGCCATTTTTAGCTTAAAATCACCCCTCTACATATCTTTTTATCAATTTATTTCTTAAATAAGTGGTTATTTGTTGGTGCTAAATTTCATATAGTTTTAGGATTCATTTTTACATGCATTCATTTATTTTAGGTTGCATTTAGAGTAGTTTTTTTTAGAAGAAAGGAAGATTTAATTCATAGAGCTCTCCTAAGCTAAAATGGATACAAGAAAAACAAGAGGATTAGACCACTCCTGAACTCCGCTTACACTAACAGCAGCTTGAGCACATGCATGAGCTGTAAGATTAGTGAAATGACGAACAAAGCAAATAATCACATGATTAAAAAGCTTTAACAAATTGCTACAGTTATCAATGAAAAAAAACTGACAGGAGATATGATATCTGGATACTGAATAGCTTGGACAACTTGCAAAGAATTAGATTCCACAATACAGTTATCACAATTTAATGATTTGAGCTAGCTTAAAGCCTCTTTGATCCCAGCAGCTTCAGCCTCCTTAGGTGAGAGTAACTAAAATGGATTGATTACGAGCTCCAAGAAAATGACAATTGGAATCCTGAAGAACACATCCAAAACCAGTCCTATCCAAGTTATTGAATACTGCAAAATTGACATTTAGTTTCACAAACCCGTTAAGAGGCTTAGCCTACAACAAATCCCCATTAGTGTGCGATACCTTGCCCAGCTAAATACGCAAGCCAAAACGCCTAACATTCTGCCAATAAAATAGAGATTGTCCTGCCATGTTGAGAATCTTTCCCACAGTTTAAGACGAGCCCCTCCAGACTTTGAAATTACGATTATACCCGAGACCATAGCAAATGGGTGCAAAAGATTTAGCATCAACAGATGGGAATGGAGAAAGAATATAATACAGGGAATCTTTTCTGTTAGATTGGGTCACAGCAGACACATGAATTTGCGCAGAAAACCAACAATTCACAGCAATTGGATAATCAAAGAGTAAATGATAGATAGTCTCTACCTCAGAACCGCACAAAGGACAAAAAGGATCAATAGAAATATTCTTTGAGTTCAAAGCTGATTTCATAGGAAGACAATCCCATGCGCACCGCCATATGAATTTTTGAATTTTTGCCGGAACCTTGAGTTTCCAGATTCTTTGCCAATCATGATGTGAGTCTGAATGACACTCCCCCATCAATAATTGGTAGCAGCTCCTCACCGTAAAATGGCCATTCGAAGACGGAAACCAATACTAGTTGTCTGGAGAATCACTTCCACTCAAAGGCATCTGCAGAATTATCCGGGAATCTCTTTCATTAAATAAATCTTGTACCAAGTCTGGGTCCCATCATCGAGCTCCAGGAATGAATAAACTTTGAACTGGATGCTGTTGTAAATTAGCTGGAATTAGGGACTAGACATACCTATCATCAGAAGAATTTAGCCAAGGGACACCCCAAATGCTTATAGCCTGACCATTCCCGATTCTAATTCTAGCACCTTTGCAAAGCACCTCTTAAGCTTGCAATAGACTACACCAAAGATAACTCGAATTACTACCCAACTTGGCATCTAAAAATGAAGATTTAGGATAGTATTTAGCTTTCAGAATTTGAGCCACCAAAGAAGAAGGATTATCCGAAAGTCTCTAAGCTCGCTTGGCTATCACAACAAAATTAAATTCTGTAAGTCTTCTAAAACCCATACCACCGAAACTTTTAGGTGCACTAAGTCTCGACCAACTCAGCCATCTCAGACCTTTTCTCAAATTCTTATAACACTCCTACCAAACTGTGTAACTTACTATAGAAACACAGAACATGATTCGACTGATCCAATCCTGGTGAAAACCCATTCGGAGCATAACTTACTACAAAAAATGACCGTTCCAAACAGTCGTAGGCTTTCGACTTATCAATTTTCAGTGCTGCCATACCCTGCCTACCATGCCTCTTACATTTGAACAAGTGAGAGATCTCAAACGCCAGCATTGCATTATAAAAAATAGAGCGGCCTCCTTAGTGATCTCGGTGTCCTGATGTCTAGCCTTCTGTAGTGAGCGTGGGAGTGTACCGATCGCTACTCCTTCATAATTAGGCCCTTTGCCACGATCGCCGGATGATCAATTCCAGCTAAGGAACATGCCGAGGTGGATATTTTAAAGAGCAAATTTAGGGGAATATGAAAGGACGTTCTAGAAGGGATATATAAGGACAATAACCACTATTGGATTCTCACTCACACACATAATCAATTACCCAATGCAACCAAGAGAAGGAGAAGAGGAAAGAGGAGAAAAAGAACCTAGAGAAGGAGGCTCCATTGAAGACCTAAAAGCTTCTTTATAACAATTTCTCTCTTCCTTTCTACTTAGTGACTGTTTTGTTAATTTCTTGGGTCGTGGTTTGAATATTAAATGATGAATATTGAAGCCATGTTTGGCTATTTCTTTTAGTTGTTGGGATTTTGAGATCTCTTTGATTTAAATTAATTTGATAGATCCTATTTATACTTTAATGCATATTGTGTTTGTTATGCTTATTGAATATTATGTTTTGGCCATATACAACTCTTATTTAGATTTATACATTGAGAAATGATAGATCTAATAGACTCACAAACAAAAATTAGATTGGTTAAATGACTTGAGAAAGTTTAACTATATCTAATTCTTCTATGAGTTTTGCTTAATGCCTTATATGTTTGATGTTGGGTATTTTTATGGTGATGATGAGAGTTAAGCCATAACTTTGATTTTCAGTTGATTCATGCATGTTGAGTTGAGTACTACTTGAGAGAGAATGCTCAATGATAGTTGGAAAACCTGAGATGTGCATGTGGAGGTGAATTAATCTATCATTTTACTTGATGACAATGTGGTGCTTAATCTCCCAACAACAAGCTTTTATATTGATTTCCTTCTCATTTAAGAGCATTGACATTAAGGTCTCACTATGCTTTAAGCTTCTCCATCACGCAGCTTTCTAAAGCACGTTGTGTTAAGCACCAGAGAATAACTAGCATCAAGTCAATGGTAAATGGACTACTTTTTTTAACCGATTCTTTTAACAGTAGAGGCATCTCTTAATTAATTTTTTTATTGTCTGTGCTAATTTGAATATAAAGATCTTGAAGAGTTTAGAGAGCTCAAATGTTTAGAACTGATGGTATTGTTAGGTGAGATGTTTCATCCTGAAAAACCCAACATTAAGAAGGTTTAGCTTAGTCTAATTGATATTTTATTTTTCATTTTAAAATTGTGCTTTCTACCTTAATAGAGATGCAAATGGGTCATCTATTGACACACTTTTGATCTTCAACTAAAAAAGTGAGTGTAACAAATGAAACATATTCAAAATAAGTAATTTTTTTTGAATGTGAGTGTCAAAATATTTTTATTTATAAAAATTTTAGATTTCATCTTTACTAGTATTTTTATTTTATAATAAATAATAGAAACAATTATTTTATTCGGAGTTTATAATATATTATATTCCTAAGAACAAAAAAAAAATTATATTATTATTAGGATATTATTATTATTAAATAATTAGATTTACCATTATTAAAAATTAAAAATATAATATATGTAAGAGAATGCAATTATCATCCATTATGGGATAGTATGATTATTATTATTTTTTTAATTGGTTGAAGTGATTAATTTTTCACCATAGGGGAAGAGAGTAAGGGTGAACAGGGGTTCAAATCTTATTCTTTATATGTGGATATCCATATTTTTTACCATTTGAACTACTCGTTAAGACGGTACAATTATAATTGTAGCCAAAGCATCAAATGGAACTCTCAATTATACTCCGAAGTCAATATAGTACCTTAAAAAAATTTTAAATTTTTTTTAGTGCTAAATAATGGTTAATTAAGAAAAAATTATTTAGAATAAATAAATTGATAAATTTTTTTAAAATATATATACATCACCTAATTATAAAATTTTTAAAAACTTTTAAGCCTACATACTAATTTCCTTAAAATTTTTATAAATCTAAATTTTTTAAAAACTTTACAATTAAGTGATGTACATTTAAAAAAAATTATCAATTTTGATTTAAATATTTATGGTTAGTCAACCGTTAAAATTAAATTGATAAATAAAAATTTAATAGTTGAACTGTTAAACTTAAATTATAAATAAAATTGATAAATTTTTTATATGTATATCACTTAATTTTAAAGTTTTTAAATCTAAAAAATTTAAAATTCAAAAAAATAATTTAAAATTTTTCTAAAAAATTATTATATATGCTCAAAATTTTTTTAAAACTATATAATTAGCTGATTTATATTTTTTTGAAAAAAATTATCAATTTTATTTATTTATTTAAATTATTTTATTAATGAATCATTAAAATTAAAATCTTATTTAACTTATAGAACTTAATTATAAGAATTTTTTAATATAAGATCCAATATGATCTAATTTTAGAAAAAAATTTCAGTTTTAATTAATTAATTAATTAAAGTCTCATTGAGTTTTGTTATGGATTATTTGTGAGTGAAGATTGATTTAAAGATATTTTTATTATGCATCAATCCGGTATGCATGTTGTTATGCATTTGATTTTTGTTTGAAAAGAATTTCCAATCAACTCAAGGTTAATGTGGTTTAAGGGAGGGTCATGTACCCCTTTTTCTTGAATCTGTTATTTCTGTTGATTGTTCATTAGAAAGTCTCAGTTTAATTCTAAAAAAAAAAAACTTAAAATTAAGACTGTTGTGCGTGTGATCTATCTTAGAAGTCATTTCTTTCATAAAAACAACAAGGTTAGAAAGTATCAGAACGAGTGATTATAATTTTTAATGTTTATATTAATTTATAAATTTTTAATGGACTAAAATTTTACATCTAATAAAAATTCATTAATAAATTTCATTTTTTTGAAAATCAAGTCATATTAATGATAAATTGATTAAATATTTAAATATTATCATATATTATTAAAATTTATAAAATAAAATATAACTTTTTTTAAGAAATGAAATAAAATATATAAATTAAGAAAAATAATTATTTAATATATTTTTATATAAATAATTTTATTTCCGATTCTGATTCCCTGTAAATCAAAAACACTTTGTTAAAATTTTATACAATTTTCGATTCCCCTAAAATATCAACCAAACCAACCTTAATATATAATTAAATCACTTGCTAAATGTTTATACATAACAGACCTTTTACGCACCTCTACATGTACAAAAATCCCAAGTAAATAAGATAAAACTACATTACTGCTATAGTACACATTTTGGTGATAAGCTGCTACAAAGCTTGAAAGCTATTAAAGATCACCCATCAAAACAATGTCTACTTAATGACTAGCCGGCATCTCCAAATTTAGATCCACAATTAGTGAATATATACTGACATGAATTTCTCTAGCTGTAAATGGCCAAGGCGCTGTCCTCATACATTGTTTGAAGTGAATCAATTATAATTTGGATGAAGGACCAGAGACAGCATGATCCACCAGCTCCCTTCTCAGGATCTTTCCAGCTAGAGATCTCGGTATTGCGTTGATAAAAGCCACTTTCCTTATTTTCTTGTATGGTGCAACCTACAAACACACAAATGACTACACAGCATAAGCAAAGAATCCAGCCCAATAGTGCTTACTTTATTTAACATGATTAAACACATCAATAGCATATGATTTGATCTTTTGACAGAGGCAAGGGCAGCTTGATCTGATCACAAAAAACTCATGTTCATTTTTTACTGAGCAGTTCAGAATGAAGGCTTATATAAGGCATGCCTGTTTGGCGACGAAATCCATAACTTGAGCTTCATCGATATTGCATCCTGGTTTTCTTACTATATAGGCTATAGGAATTTGTCCTGCCTCATCATCAGGATACCTGTTTCCAGATAACACACATTGTTGAATTAAGGGGGCCAATTAGCTTTTCAGAAGGGAACAAAACGTGCAGAGACCAATGAAATCATACAAAATTCACCATAGAAAAATATGGCACTAATAGCCTGCAATATTATTGGCCCATGAAAAATATTTTACAATCAGGTTCCACGTTGTCGGCCCTCCATTTTGTTGGTTTTAACTATTTGGACCATCGGATATGCATAAAATAATAAAATAAAGGGAAAATGATAAATTCTATCCTGAACTATAGGTCAATTATCAATCTAATTCTAATTTCAAATTCGTATAAATTAGCTCCTCCAACTTTTCGAATTGTTCCAAATCTATCCAGACGACATTAAGCTTGTGCCAGAGATGACGGGATAACTGTTGTGTCTGACATGGCAAAAAAATTAAAAAAACTAAATAAAAAATAATCAATTCTATCCTGTTGTGTTCTGAAGTGTTGCAATAAATTTAATTATGTTTTTGTTGGATCCCAGATGTTCTTCGTATATATATATATATATATATATAAAGGAAAATGATTGATTTCTACAGCCGCGACCCAAAAAAATATATCTTTCTAGTTGATAGAGTCCTTGCACATGGGGAATGAAGATGGAATTTCAAAAAACAATTTTGATCTCTTACAAGCTGCAATGTCACGACGGCGTCATCCATTAATTTCCATATAAATATATATATAAATGGTTGCCCATCACTTTCTTTTCCACAAATAAATACTCTTCTTTTCGTAAGGTTGACAAAAAGATATCATTACAGAAATTTTTTTGGAAGATAACTGCTCAGAAGTTGGAAAGTGCAGAAAACTATGAAGTAGAAATAAAACGACAAATTATGCTCTCAGCATGTGTAATAGTATAATAAAACTCTTTCAGAATGGCAAGACACTTACGGAACCACAGCAGCATCGGCAATTTCAGGATTGGACTGAAGTAACTGTTCTAACTCAGCTGGAGGCACCTGCAAGTTATTAGAAATAAGATGACATTGAGAAGAAGTGAATTATCATTGTCCATGGTTAGTCAAGATTAGGCTTTACAGGAAGGGCCAAGATGATACATTTACCTGATATGCCTTGTATTTTATCAGTTCCTTTAACCTGTCAACTATATAGAGGAATCCCTGAGAGTCAAAACAACAAAGATCTCCGGTCTTCAACCAACCCCCCGAATCCAACGTTTCAACAGTTGCCTTCTCATCTCCCACATAACCTGCATTAACAACATTATGGTTCATTTAGGAAACGCTCAAACAAGTATTTCTACAACACCAGATAACTGCCTAGGAAGATGTGAAGTATTCATCTGGCACACAATTGAGCTTTCCTTTAATTTACATATTTTAGTGCAAACCTATTGTGACATACATAAACTTGAAATTTTTCAAGTTTATTCTGAGATGAAGAAGAGGGGCTATCCGTTTTTAGTTCATTCAAAATGCTATAAAATAGACACTGTATATTTACATCTAAAACTAGATAGCTCGGAGCTGTAGCAGCCATTGCACAGATCTTGAGTCCAAACAACAAAATTCAAACTTCAGACTCCCTGATTCTAAGCACTGGAGGAAAGTGACCACCTTAAAATATCAACAGAGATTGCAGAGGCGGATCTCCCTATTGCATCTCTAATAAAAAACACAGTCACACGTAACTAGGTAGTCTAAGCATACAATGTCTCAGCAAAGCAATCCTTATATATAACTGCAGATACGGACCTCCAATCCCCAAAATTGTGATACTAAACAAGAAGCCTTGGACATTCTCAAGATCCTTCCAGAAGTCAAGCACAGGCCTTGAACACAATTGCATTTACAAGTTGAATGACAAGTACAACTTGTAGAACACAAAAGAGCAAGAGGGTACAGCAGTCAAACAATAAGCCATTACCTTTCATAATAGTTGGCCCTCTCAACCAAAGCTCCCCTCTGTGGCCAGGAGGCATGGCCTCCCTAGTTTCAAGATCAACAATCTTAGCTTCCATGTTTTCAGCTAAGCGACCAACAGAACCAAGCTGCTTTAACTGTTCTGGTTCTTCCATTCTTGCTCCCGCACCACAAGTCTCAGTCAACCCATATGCCTAACACAAAGTGCATGAATTTATTTATTTTATCAGCACTGACCAACAATATAAAAAAGCAACAGCATTCGAATAGAAGTGAGTCATATGAGAAACTATAAGTTATATCAACTTTCTGAAATTAGATTTCACATCTTTTTAGCTAACTTTTAGTCCCAATACTGACATGGGTCCATTTGAGCATTGAAGATGCGCAATCAATTTCTTTTCTGAAACCCGCCTAACTTGTCAAAAGAACAGAAAAAAAAAAAAAAAAAAGGCAAGCGTAAAAAAACCTACCTCCAAAATCTGCACTAGGGGAAATTTTTCCTTGAACCTATCAGAAACATCCTTGCCCAAACGTGCACCACCGCAACGCAACAGCAACACGAACTCAAGTCGTATTTTTTGGTTAGCTCTGATTTCACCAAAGCCACAATTAACGGAGGAGAAACCGGCATAGACCTGACCTTATACTTCTGCACAGCTCTCAACATTCCCACAAAATCAAATCTTTCCATCAAAACCACCGTCTCCCCCATAGTAAAAGCCCTTATCAACACCATGAACCCAAAAAACATGAAACATCGGCAACGTTAAAAGCGACACTGGCTCAGGTTCCGGCTTATTAAGATCAAGTTGACCCTTGTTGTAATAGTACCCGGAGATTAACGCGATTATATTCCGGTGAGACAAGCTTACACCTTTGACTTTTCCGGTTGTTCCGGACGAGTAAAGAATTGCCGCCACATCATACTGATTCGCATTCACATTGGGGCGGGGTCTGATCGGAGGAGAAAGGAGAGGAACTCCGGGGAATCAATGAGAATGGTGCTAAAGGGGAGAGGGGGAATTTTGTGAGCAGTTCGAGAAGTGGCGAAAGCGATTTTAGGCTTGCTGAGTTGGGTCTGGTGAGTTACTTCTGAGTTAGAGGCGAGAGGGTTGGCGGGAGAGACCGTGACACCAAGAGACAGAAGAGAGAAGTAAATAACAGGGACATGAAGAGAAGACGGGCAGAGAATGAAGGCGACGTCGTTTGGCCACAGAGAGTAGCGAGCCCTGAGGGAGGAGGAAAGAGAGCTGGTTCGGCTAAGGAACTGGGAGAAGGTAAGAGAATCGCCGGTGCCGGAGTCTATAAGAAAAGTTGCGGCTGGTGGGTTATCGCATTTAAGAAGAGAACAAGCGAATTATGCAACGGAAAGAGGTTGAGGTGGTGGCAATGGAGTTGAGGGTCTTAAGCTGTGAAAAGTCTTGATTTCTTTGCAAAACCAGTGTTTGGATCGATATTTGACGCCATTAATGGATAGATACTGAACTGAACTGAGCAAAACAATGAAGAGGAAGGACAGGGAGATGTAGATGCTCGCGGCCACCACCTGTCCTTGGGGCGAGCGCGAAATGACATGCATGTCGAATTGTTCGCCTCATCTAGAAAATATTACTGGTGACACATTCATCTTTCTTTTCTTTGTTTTGTTTTTCTTAGTGACTAATAATATTGATTGAACGCATATATATTTAAAATATTTCATTTTATTCTTTAATAATTAAACAATTGTTTTTGTTAATTAT
>CATIWM010082063.1:0-13632 GCA_949671775.1 Mallotus repandus
ATTACAATAAATAAACGAAAAACACAATTAAAGAATAAAAATTAACAAGAAACATTAAATGAAATGAAATAATAAATGATAAAAACAACAATAATAAAATAAAATTAAAAAATGATTAAAAATAAAATTAGATAAAAAGTAGAAATAAAAGGAAGATAGATCTATGAATAGAAGAAAGAAATAAAATAAAATAAGAACTGAAAATAGATGCTGTATTGATTATCTCCTCAGAGATGTTTGAATCACCGTTTAATAAATCTCCAGAATTAATTTTGGTGTTCCTTGGCTTCAATTGCATTTCTTGTCAAAATCTTTTAATCCCAGAATAAAAAAGCGTATTTTTTTTCAAAAAAATATTTCCCAGAACAAAAGAAAAAAACTCTTTTTTTTTTTCCTTTTTTTTCTTCTCCCTCTTCTACGTTCCCCTGTCCTCCTTTTATTCTCCCGTAGATCAAATCCGTTTTACAGGATAAGTGATTATGGTGGATTTAAAATTATCAAATAGGTTACATAGATGGGATCAAAGATAGACCAGATATACATCAATTTATTTATTTATTTTCCCGATAATTTTTAATTTTTTTATTAATTAATTTTTTACCAATCAAATCTAAGAAAAATCAATAAAATAAATAAAATAAAACAAAATAAAAAAAAATTTCACTCCTCAGAATAGTGGATTACAGATCGGTAATCTGGAATTTCGATCGAAATTCTGGAATTCCGGTCGAAATTCTGGAATTCCGGTCGAAATTCTGGAATTCCGGTCGGAAATTTACTATTCTGATATGAAATCCATTTTCCTTTTTTTTAAACATTTAATTACAGAGAGACCCCTAAAGAAAAAGAAAAATTTTCAATTCAGCCCGTAAAAATGCAATCAAGCCTTGGGATCCAAAATTCAAATACTAGAGACCTATTTGTGACGAGTTTTCATCATTGGAGTCCTCTTTTGCATCCATATTCTAGTTATCCCAAAATTGGGTGCTTACACCCATCACTCGCTGTTTTATGCCCATCATGCCTACCATGTGAGACAACATGCCTATCACTTACTGTCCTATGCCCATCACGCCTAGAATATGAGGCAGCATCATGCCTACCATGTGAGACATCATCTAACTGTTATGTGTGTAAGCTTGTCTAATGCACAAATGGCTAAACATAATGAAATACAAAAATACACAAGAAATTATTCTACATTTCGTTTATGGTATCAGAGCCTTTATCTTAATTATCTCAGTTTGGACTTCTAACTTCTCAATTCTAGCCACCAGTCAGCAGCTCTCCGACATTCTTCACAACACTTTCCTTCAAGCAGCAAACCACTGACAGTAGCTGCACAAGCTATCGACTTATTCTGTGGTGAGCAGCCCTCACCGAATCGCCAAAGTCAAGTGCAGTGCAAAATAGCCAGCAGCCCCAGGACATTCTGCCATAGAATAACATCTATGTATCTGCGACCATCTTTTTTTTTCTAATAACACTGCTCTTCACTGCACTGCGCTTCCCTAACTCAACACTATCCCTTCTCTTTCTTCTTCCTTCACATCCCTAACTTCTCATCTGACCCTCTTTCATGGCAGACCAACAAGCTGAAAATCAAGCTCTTGTCCCTGTCACTTCATTACCATCATCCTCTTCAACCTCAACTCAAATTAATTTCTCTGTTAAACTTACACCACGCAACTACCTTATCTGGAAAACTCAACTCATACCTCTCTTAAACTCTTAAGATCTTATGGGATTTGTCGATGGCTCCAAACCATCACCATCTACAACCATCATGAGCACCGACACTCCCCTTTCTCCCATTCCCAATCCATAATTTCAAACATGGTTCAAGAAAGATCAACTCTTGCTAACATGGATCCTCTCATCCCTCAACGAAGACATTTTTCCATACATTGTTGGAGTCACCTCTTCTCGCCAAGCTTGGCTTGCACTAGCCAACACATTCGGTGCCATATCACAAAATAGGCAGCTTCAGCTACATATCGAGCTGCAAGAATTTAAAAAGAACGACCTCTTTGTAACAGAATATCTTTGAAAAGCAAAATCCATAGCTGATGAGCTTGCTACTGCTGACCGAACCATGTCAGCTGCTGAGTTCAATGCCATTATATTCAGAAATATTGGCATGGAATATCAAGGCATCATTTCCTCATTAAACATGCGTGCTGAGCCAGTTACCTTTAATGAGCTACATAGTCAGTTAGTCTCTCACGAAATATTACTTAAAAGCAATGCAGATACCTATATTGCCAACTTTGCTTATCACCCTCCCCTGCTATCTACCCCACTAGCCTCCCATCTTCTTACCACGCCTCGCCCCCAGCTAGCCTCTCTCCCCTCTTATTCTCCATTCAGACCTTCCTGGAATCAATGCAGTCGTTGTAGTACCACTTGCCAGATTTGTGGTCTGTACAACCACACCGCTGCTGCCTGTCATCGCAGATATCAACGCCCACCTCCTCACCAATATGTCTCCTCTCCACAAGCTCATTTCAATTACTGCTTCCCTACATCACCTTCAACTTCAGGAACTATAATGCAACCTTGGCTTGCCGTTGCGGGAGCATCTGCTCATATCACTCCTGACCTTGGCTCTCTTCATCAATCTCAACCTTTCACTCATTTTGACAAACTTTATGTTGGCAATGGCACATGTTTGGATATAACTCACACAAGTACTAGTCATCTTTCAACTCCATCTAACTCTTTTCTTTTACCTAATACACTTCATGTTCCCCCAGATTTCAAAACCATTAATTTCTGTCCATAAATTTTCTATTGACAACAACTGTTATTTTGAATTTTGGCCATACTTTTTCCTTGTTAAGGATCAGGTAACCTATCGGACACTACTCAAGGGAACAAATAAACATGGCTTGTACCATTTTCCATCCAACTCGAAGTCAGCTTTCCTCGCTTCTCCTTCCACAGAATCCTTTGAATTATGGCACTCATGACGTGGACATCCTGACCATCAAGCTCTCAATAAAATTGCCCAATAACAACACATTTCTCTCAATGCAGTTCCGTCCTCTCCTTGCTAATCTTGCCTTTTAGGAAAATTTTCTAAATTACCATTTACTTCTGTAGAGCACAAAACAAATGCTCCTTTTCAGATTTTACATTTTGATATCTGGGGTCCTTCCCTAATTTTATCAAATGTTGGCTTTCGTTATTTTGTTCACTTCATTGATGACTTTACCAGATGCACTTGGATTTTCTTTCTCTGCAATAAAAGTGAAGTCTATGATGTCTTTGTTAATTTTCATCAATATGTTCAAACTCAATTCAATCTTCCCATCCAAGCATTCCACTCTGATTTGGGAGGTGAATATCAAAAGATAAACAAATTTCTCAAAAATTATGGTATAATCCATCGTATTGCATGCCCATACACCCATGAGCAGAATGGTTTAGACGAATGAAAAATATGACACATCATTGACACCGGCTTAACCCTCCTTGCTCATAGCCATGTACCATTTAAATTCTGGCCATATGCCTTTGACACCTCTGTCTCCGTTATTAATGCTATGCCCACTCCAACACTTCAAAATTCATCTCCATACACCAAATTATTTAATACTTCTACACCATACAAAGACTATAAGGTTTTTGGTTATTGTGTATACCCCTTACTTCGCCCCTACCAAAATCATAAATTTACCTTTAGAACAGCCCCATGCACATACTTAGGCCCTTCACCCACACACCATGGTCACCGCAGTTTGGATAAAAAAACTGGCCATATATACATTGCTCGACACACAAAATTTGATGAGTCCTTGTTTCCTTATCAAAGTCACCAACCAATAGCTACATCCTCTCTGCCAAACACTTCAAGTTGGATGCATATGTTAACAAGTCATGCTTATCCGAATCCCTCAGGTATGTCCACCTCTCTCTCCACTTCTCATTCATCAGCTCCTTCTCCTAATTTCTCTCCATCTCCTCTTAACCATTCTGTCACCCCAACAACCCGATCACCATCACTACCTTTAACTATATCCATACTGAACCCACCACCTGTGCTATCCAACTCTAATCCACTTCAATCTACTACCAACTCCATACAGACCACAACACCTTCCCCTTCCCATCCCAATTCAACTCCATCTGATCTCCAACTTGTTGTTGACTTCTACAACTATTCTAATCCACACCCAACCACACCTTCCCACCCAACCACACCTTCCAACCCATCCACTTATCCATCATGCCAATCATTTCCAAACCGTACCCATCTTATGACGCTGCGCAATACTACAATGCAACATCATCATGCTCATCTTTCCTACCTTTCTTCAACCCTTTCTCCCTTACAACTCAAACCAACGTGCTTCACAACTGCCAACAAATATAAAGAATGGTGTACAACCATGAATGATGAATACATGGCCTTGCTTTATAATTCATGGCCCTAATTCGCATCAAACGTAACCCCGATAATACAATTTCATGCTACAAAGCACGACTTGTCACAAAAGGATACAACCAACAAGGTGGTATTGACTATGATCAAACATTTAGTCCTGTTGTAAAATCCACTACTATCAGAATTATTTTATCCTTGGCAGCCATGAAAAATTGGTCTTTACAGCAGCTGGACATCTCTAATGCCTTTCTTCATGGTACTCTTACTCAAACTGTTTATATGGCTTAATCGCTAGGATTTGTTCATCCTCAATTTCTAGATCATGTTTGTCTTCTCAAGCGCTTACTTTATGGTTTAAAACAAGCTCCTCGTGCCTGGTTCTCAAGACTTAGTGGTTTTCTTTTACATCATGGCTTCTCTTCTTCAAAAGCTTACTCATCTCTGTTCTTTATGCACCAAGGCACTGATTTGGTTATTTTATTAATTTATGTTGATGATAGAATTATTACTGGCTCTTCCATTTTGTTAATTAACCAGGTCTTAACTAACTTGAGACGTGAATTTCCAGTCCAAGATGTTCAGCCCCTGCATTATTTTCTTGGCATTCAAGTCAACTGCAAACCTGATAGGATCTCCATTCATCAATAAAAATATTTACAAGACCTCCTTTACAAAACGGGTTTACACACAGCAAATGGTTGTCAAACTCCAATGGCAACCACTCCTCCACTATAAAAAATATAGGGCAAGTTGCTTGATTACCCTCACCTTTATCAACAAGTCATTGGTGCTTTACAATATGCCACCTTCACAAGACCCGACATCGCCTATTCTGTCAATCGCCTCTGTCACTACATGCACTCCCCTACCGATGTCCATTGGGCTACTGTCAAACTCCTTCTCAGCTATCTTGAGCACACATTACGGTACACCTTTTACTTTGCCTCTGACAATACCCTCTCCCTTCATTGTTTTTCTGATAGTGACTGGGGTGGGTGTCCAGACACTCATCGTTCCACGAGTGGTTATGGCATCTACCTTGGAAATTCATTGATTTCCTAGAGTGCTAAGAAGCCAAACACAGTTGCCCGCTCTTCTTTCGAAAGTGAATACAAAGCTCTTGCAAATACTATAGCTGAGGTACTTTGGATCCAATCTATCTTGTCTGAACTTCATTTTTCTACTCCGTGTCCACCAACCTTGTGGTGTGACAACCTTAGCGCCATTTACATGTCACATAATCCTATTTTTCATGCTCGCACTAAGCATATTGAGCTCGATTTTCATTTTATTCGTGAGCATGTTACAAAAGGCAAAATTCAAATTGGTTTTCTCTCCACTAAATATCAGATTGGCGACATTTTTACTAAGCCTCTGGGAGTGCATCCTTTTCATCATTTTTACAGCAAATTAAAATTGGTTCCTCACTACCCATAGGCTTGCCGGGGGGTATTGGCACAACATCTAGTCAGGAACGGTAAGGGCACAAGACAACATGCCTACTATGTGAAACAGCATACCCATCACTCGCTGTCTTATGCCCATCACGCCTACCATGTGAGACAACATCTAGTTGTTATGTGTGTGAGCTTGTCTAGTGTACATATAGCTAAACATACTGAAATACAAAAATGCATAATAAATTATTCTGCATTTTGTTTACACTGGACTCTAGACTTTGATCCGTTAGCTCAAAAATCTACAAATAGTCAAATTTAGGTGCGGTTTTATAAACTTCCCTAGGAATATTGGCATCCTCAGATTCTGGCTTTGATTGCAAAAGGAATTGGAATTCCTTTAAAAATTGATAATGCAACTATACATGGTGAATTTGGACATTATGCCCACATGCTCATTGATATTGACCTTTCATAAAACTTAGCAGAGAGCCTTCTCATAGAGAGAATCGACAAAAGCTTTTTCATAGAGGTTGTTTATAAGAACTTGCCCTCTTTTTGTCATATATGCTGTAATATTGGCCACTCTTCTCAAGATTATAGGTGAGGGAAAAAGATTGTTATTTCAGAAGCATCTAAATCTAAAGCAGATAAACCTAAAGCTCCTAAATGAGTTCGGAAACCTAAATCAATTCAACCATCTGTGGTTCTTATTAGTAATGCTTTTCAACATCTGCATTCCAACATTGAAAATATTTCTAATCAGATAGATAACTACCCCGTACTGAGCTTGTACTTGATTCATCTGATGCTGTGAATGCACCTGAGCCCTTTGGTGGCCATGCAATTCATGCAGAGGAGGCTCCTTATGCAATGCAAATTCTCAATGCTTCACATATTGGTAAGCCTTTGGAAGATGGGAATGACGTTCAATTGTAAGACGAGATTGCTACTAGTGATGGGTCTTAATCTAATAAGGCAATTGACGATGAGCATGACAATGAAGGGCATAATTCTAAGCCAGAGCAAGTTCAGGTTATGAAGGATGGATCCAAACATTCATGGGCTGATGAAGTTGATCTAGATGGTAGGACATGGATTATGGTTTCAAGAAAGAAGGGTCATGCTTCTTAACAACACAAAGTAACTTTTTCTAAATGAGTTGCTTGAAAACCTCAAAAACTGAATCTATGAAGATTTTTTTTTGGAATTGTAGAGGTTTGGGAAATCTCAATACCCAACGTACTTTATCTTTTTTTTAGACAGTATTCTCCTGACTTTGTTTTTCTTGCTGAACCAATGGTGGAGTTTTCTTCCAATGCGGGTGCTTTTTGGGATAGGTTGAATTTATCTTTAATTGCTCATAATTTGCATGCCTTGCCTTCTATTTGGGTGCTCTATAAATGTGATTGGCTTGCTCCTTCTTTTATTAGTATTCATGATCAACATATAACTCTTGATATTTTGGTTGCTAATCAGTTGTAAAATATTTCTTTTGTGTATGGCAGTGTATGGAGAGATTGGAGGTTGGATCTTTGGTCAAACCTTTATAATCTTTCCACTCATTTTTCATTAAATTGGTGTGTTATTGGTGATTTTAAGTCTATTTTGGGTACTCACAAAAAAATGGGAAACTCTCCAACTTCGGGTCCTTGTAGAGAATTTTGAACATTAATAAATGATTACCTGCTTTCGGATAAACCTGCCCTTGGTTCTCAATTCACATGGACTAATGGTCCTCATGGTATTAATAGAGTGGATAACAAGCTGATAGAGCCTTGGGTAATTTTTAAGTTTTTCAACATTGGAATGTTATTTCTTGCTTGGTTCTTCTAAGACATAACTCAGATCATTGTGCTTTATTGCTTTTTTGTGAGCTTCATGATTGAGTTATTTCTAGATTTCACTTCCAGATAATGTGGATTACTCATCTAGGACTTAGAGACTTTATTTCTAACTTAGAGACTTTATTTCTAACTCTTGGGCTCTTTCTATGGATAATCTTCACCCTGTGCAGCTCCTCGGTGCCAAATTAAAACGTTTGTGGGTTGCATTAAAGGGTTGGAATCACACTTGCTTTGGTCGGTTTAAAGATAATATAGCCAAAGAAAATTCTTGGTTGTAGGATGTGCAATCACAAATTTCTCTTCATGGAGTTTCGGATGATCTACACTCTCCAGAATTAAAAGCTCATAAGGAATTGGACTGATGTCTTAAGCAACAAGAAAATTTTTACAAAGAAAGAAGTCGTATTAAATGGCTTGCAGTAGGTGATCATAACACTTCTTTCTTTTATCAATAGCTTACAAGATCTTCTTTCAAAAAATGTATTCATCTTCTCAAAGGTAATGGGGTGATCACTGATGATAAATCCATTATTAAGTAACAGATAATTGGATTTTATCAAGATCTTTTTAAGGCAGCCATTAAGCACTTCTTTCTTCTAATCCTCAGTTAATTCAATCGGTCATTCCCTCTATGGTCACTGATGATGAAAATTCCTCTCTTATTACATGCCCTTCTACTGAGGAAATTTGAAATACAGTCTTCTCTGTGGATGCTCATAGTGTCCCTAGGCCTAATGGCTTTACTAGCACTTTTTACAAGACTTTTTGGGATGTGGTCAAGAATGATGTTTGTGCAGCAGTCCACAGTTTCTTTATTTCTGGTGATGTTACTTCTAGAATTAATTCTAGTCTTATGGTTTTAGTTCCAAAGGTGCCTGATGCGACTGCTATTGAACAGTTTGGCCCTATTGTTCTTTAAAATTTTGGCATTAAAATTGGTACCAAGATTTTGGCTGATTGCCTTGCTTCTATTGTTGCTAGGATTATTTCTTGCAACTAATTTGGTTTTTTAAAAAATCAGTCTATTTCAGATTGTATAGTTGGAGCTTTAGAAGGAGTTAATCTTTTGAACAAAAATTTTTTTAGAGGTAATATGGCTTTGAAGATTAATATTAGGAAAGCCTTTGACACAATAGACTGGAATTTCCTTCTGGATGTTTTAGAAGCTTTTGGATTTTCTTTACATTTCAGGGATTGGATTCTCTCATTAGTTTCATCCTCTAGGCTTTCAATTATGATTAATGGATGAGCTCAAGGCTATTTCTCTTGTTCGAGAGGAGTCAGACAAGGAGATCCTCTTTCTCCCTTATTATTTTGTCTGGCAGAAGACTTTCTTAGTAGATTAATTTCCTCTAAAGCTCATTGCTCCTATACAGTATACAAGGCATGAATTATTTCCAACTCATTTTCTTTATACCGATGATGTCAATTATTTCCAACTCATTTTCTTTATACCGATGATGTCTTACTCTTTTTGAAAGCTTCTCTTCAAAATATTCATGCTATAAATGATATTTTTAAAATTTATAATAAGTTTTCTAAGCAAGTAGTAAATTGGAGCAAATCTGAAATTTTTTATGGGTCTTCTATTTCTGATCATCGCATTGACAAAATTCATCAGGTGGTGGATATTAAGAGAGGTGCTATGCCTTTTTCCTATTTTGGCATGCTTTTATTTCAAGGGGCTCCAAAAAAGCGTTGGTTGAAATAAATTATAGATAAAATATATTGCAAATTCTCTAAATGGAAAGGTAATTCCTTATCCATGGCTAGTCAATTGACGTTGATTAATTCGGTCATCACTAGTTCCTTATTACATTCTTTTACTATTTATCAATGGCCTCAAACCTTGCTCACTTATGTTGTACGTTGTATGAGATATTTTCTTTGGATGGGTTCCATCTATGATAAAAAGCTAGTCACAGTGCCTTGGAAAATTACTTGTCTTCCTATACAAGAAGGAGGAATTGGCATTAAGCAACTTCAACCATTCAATAATTATATATTGAGAAAGTTTGCCTAGAAAATGATTACTTCCCATGACTATCCTATTTTGGTTTTTCGACATCGATTCCTTTCTCCATCCGACATTCCTCGTGATACATATTTGTAGTCTTCTATTTGGTCCTCTATAAAACAAGTTTATTCTTCTCTTATATGAGAAATTGTATGGTTTATTGGGAAGAACAATTGCTTAAACTTCTAGATTGATGGATGGTTACTTCCTTCGGTGGCCAACCAACTTGGGATCTCTACCAAAGATCAAAGGAAATTGATTGACTTAGTGCCCAAATTTCTTATGGACCATACCTGACACTTAGTTTATATTTCTGATGACATAGTGAAAAATAATATTGCTTCAGTTTCAGTTATTCACCTCGACTCGGATATTTGTGTTTGGACTTTAGTTCCATGTGGCATTCACTCGGAAAAGAGCATGTACAATCATCTTAGAATTTTCAAATCCATGGTTTGTTGGCACTCTTTTCTTTAGAAGGAATTCCTTCCCCTATTGCGTTCCATGATCTGCTGGCGTGCTATTTTGGGATATCTCCCAACAAATGACAATTTGATAAGAAAGGTAATGTACTTTGCTTCTTGCCTATGTAGCACAAAAACGAAAATGGTGAATTGGGGAAACGTGGAAACGGATACGGTGAATTGGAGAAACGTGGAAACGGATACGGTGAATTGGGGAAACGTGGAAACGGATACGGTGAAACCCCATTTCTTAAAATATAGGAACGGAAATGTGGGGGAAACGTGTAAATATTAAAAGTATAGGGGTGTATAAATAAATATTAAAAATATACCAATATATATAAATCCTGAAAATTTTATCTATTCTATCAAGTAATAGTATAATTATAGAAATTATTTTGTTTAGTTAAGAAAAATATAAAATTATTTTTTAATTTGTCTCATTTTTAATTTAAGATAATACTAAAGGAATATATTTTTCAAGTTGGAAACACGTTTCCTAATTTTTCATATTTGCGGAAATGGCCCCGAAATGTTTCCGAGGAGTTTCCTGAAGTTTCTGATACATAAATGTTTCTGAAACGTGAAAACGTCTATTTGGAGAAGTTTCCGTGCATCATAACTTCTTGCTGCCACCTATGTGTTGATCATGTTGAAGAGGGCAATCATCTTTTCACTTGTTGTTCATCCACTTCTTCAGTATGGACTGCCATCTCTTCTTTATTTGGTAAAAAAGTTCATACCTTTGGAACTCTCTTATATTTAATTCTTGATGCTATGCAACATCAGTTCAGCTCTTAAATTGTAGTCCTTTGGAATACGACAATTATCAGTGACGTGGTTGCTATTTAGAAAACTAAAAATGCAGTAATATTTGATGACGAGCCCCCAAACATCCATTCAGCACTCCGATTTGTATGGCACTCTATTAAAGATTCATATTTCTTCAGTCTTGGGAGAATGTTCAATTCGATAGATAATCTTCAAATTCTCAATCTTATGCACATTAAAGGGATTCCAGGTACTGCTCTGAAAGTAATTTGTGTGACTTGGAAACCTCCTCCAACAGCATGGATCAAGGCCAATATTGATGGGTCCGCTGTGGGTTCTCCATATGCAACTTCAGCTGGTGGCATTTTCAGAACTCCATCAGGCTTTCCGATAGGATTATTTGCTTTCTCTATTGGCATGGATTATGCTTTTATGGCTGAACTCTGTGCAGCAATATATGTTGTTCATATGACTTGGATAAAGGGATGGCATTGCTTATGGTTGGAATTTGATTCTGTATGTTATTCGTCTCTTTATAACTTGGTCTAAGCATGTCCCTTGGAAAATTCAACAGCAATGGCTACAATTTCTTCATTTTGTGTCTCAAATGAATTTTTGTGTGCCTCATATATGTTGTGAAATTTGGGTTAATTTCCACCAATAATAATTTCACCTTAAGAACTATTGTACAGGTGACTAGAGTGAAAATAATTGTACTAAAAATCACCCCAAGGTAGATTCCCAGGAAAGAGTGGTGAGGTCACGATGCCTCCTTAAAAACCACCCTCCTTACACAGAATCTATCAAGACAAGTAATTTTAATAGCATAATAATTAACAACAACTATACCCGACAATAGCTATTAAATAGACATAAAAAAGAACACCAAAATTTAACGAGGTTCGGCCAATTATGCCTACGTCCTCGGACACTACTAAAATAATATTTCACTAATTAAAGAAATATTACAAAAGAGAGAGAAAATGATTAATTGCCAATATATGAGAGAAGACAATTTTTGGAATGATTAATTAAGGGAGGGGAGAAGTCTATTTATAACCAAAAACTTTCCCCTCCTCTTAATAACTAAGCAATGTGGGATTGGCAATTTTTGCCAAAAAAAACCAACACTTTCAGCAGTTTTGGTCGATAGTGGGTGAGGATATAACAAGCTTGTGTTGCGATTTTATGTCTGACGGTTTATTTCCTTCGGATCTTAATGTAACTTCGATTATTTTGAATCTGAAGAAGAAGAAAGTTGAAGGAATGGCTGATTTGCAACCTATTTCTCTGTGTAACATCGCCTATAAAATCATTGCTAAGGTTCTTGCTAACCATCTCCAACTTCTCTTGCCTGTTGTGATTTTTGAATTTCAATGAGCTTTTGTGAAAGGGCGCTCAATAATTGACAATGTTTTGTTAGCTAGAGAACTTTCTCATTCATTCAGAAATAAACGGCAGGGTCAGAAAGGTATGGCTGCCTTGAAAATTGATATTTCAAAGGCATATGACAGACTTGAATGGCATTTTTTGCGAAGGGTTATGGTTCGGTTGGGATTTGCTTCTCAGTGGATTGATAGAATCATGTTTTGTATTTCATCAGTGACCTATAATGTTCGTCACAATGGTATGGATATTGGCCGGGTTGTTCCTTTTTGGGGACGAAGGCAGGGCGATCCATTATCGCCCTACCTTTTCATCTTATGTGCCGAGGCGTTGAGTTCTAATTTGAGAAGAAAAGAAGAGGAGAAACTTATTCATGGCTGTGTTTTAGTAAGAAATGCCCCTCCTATAAGCCATTTATTTTTCGCGGATGACAGCTATTTGTTCTTCCAGGCTACTGTTCAAGAAAGTCAAGTTGTTAAAGAGTGTTTGCAACACTATGAAGAGTCTTCGGGTCAGTCTATCAATTTTGCTAAGTCTTCAATCATGTTCAGCCGTAATGTGAATGCTTCAATTCGCTTAAAGATTGCTAATTTGTTTGCAATTTTAGAGGTTCAGAATCAAGGCTTTTATCTTGGTCTTCCTACTGTTGTTGGTAGAAATAAGGCGGAGGTATTCAGATATGTTAAAGATAAGGTGTGGAATCGGCTTCATTCTTGGCACTCGAAGTTGTTGTCTCAAGGAGGCAAGGGAATTCTTTTGAAATCAGTTGCACTCTCCATTCCTAACTATGTTGTGAATGTTTTCCTTCTCCCTTATTCTTTATGTGATGAGATTGAGAAGATGTTGAACAGTTTTTGGTGGGGCTGTAATTATGTTCTAGAAAGGGTACACGATGGAAGAGTTGGGATCGAATTAGTAAGCCTAAGAAGTGTGGGGGTCTTGGGTTTAAAAGACTGCATGATTTTAATATTGCTATGATCTCAAAGCAATCTTGGAAATTTCTTGATAATCCTTCTTCTCTTGTATAAAGAGTTTTCAAAGCCAAGTATTTTCGGCATTCTACTTTTTTACAAGCAAAGATGGGCAATAATCCTAGTTTTTTGTGGCGTAGTTTAATGGCTACTAAAGAAGTGTTAAATCAGAATGCTAGGAAATGTATTGGTGATGGGATGAATACTTTGGTTTGGGGAGACCCATGGTTACAATCTTCAACTGATGGGTATATTTCTACTTCGTGTCCACCGAATTTTTCAGATGTTAAAGTTAATAGTTTGATTATTTTAGGGGGTAATAATTGGGATGAAGACCTTGTTAGAGACATTTTTTATGAGGAAGATGTTGCTCATGTTCTGTCTACTCG
>CATIWM010082087.1:0-31150 GCA_949671775.1 Mallotus repandus
TTGAAGTTATTTTATTTTAATTTCCTGCCTTTTTCCTATGTGGAGGTGTTTGAATTTTCCCATGCTGGTCTTTTCTTCTTCTCAGTGATCCTTTTCTTGTGTTTTTGGGTTTCTCATGGCCATATTCCCCTTTAATTAATGATTTTATAGAAACAGAAAACAAAAATTTTACACCCAAACTACATCTTACAAATTAATGCCATTAATTAATTCATGTCATTAATTAACTTATATACATCAACGCCAGTATGCCACAATCCCTTATATTGCATTGGACCTTTTGTTCATCATGGCAATTCCACTAAAATTGCTCATCAATTTTTGGCAGAACAGGCTTATGGTATTTTAGACCTGTTCGTCTCACTTTACAAAGGAAAGAAACTAGAGTTGGTTTTATATGAATGATATAACTGATTGTTGAAAAATTTTGTTTTGGACCTTTTCTTGATAATTCAGAGGTTTTAGTTTTTATTTTACATATCAGAAAGAAACTAGATTTGCTTTTGAACTCTGCCCCCGATGAGAAAACTTTAATTCCTTATTTAGTTTTTATAAAGGAAATTTTTACTTACATCCAGCTTATTGTACCAAAATGGATGTTAACATAATAATAGAGTTATAATAAAATAATTTATTACATTTTTAATAAAATTTATATTTGAGTAATTACATAAAATTCTTTCAATATTTTTTATGTTAACATTTTTTATAATTAATTATTTTATAGATATTTTTATTTTAATCTTAATTATTTACTTATGAAATTTAATTTAATAAGACTTATAAAATATATTATCATTATTTCATTTACATTAGATAAAATATAAGTAAATATGATTAAAATAAAAAGATATATTTCAACAAAATTGCATTTAAATTTAAATTTATTTAATTTTATTTGAGATAAATAGAAGTAATTAAAGGCCATGTATAGCAGAGGCCTTAACCCTGTAGACTTTTACACCAAATTTACTTCCATCGGGAAAATTCCTGAACTATAGTCTTAGAGTTCTTAACCAACTAAACCTTATATTCATTCTTAAAACCTAGTCTATATATATATATATATATATATAACCTTTGATTGTTCTTTCGATCGGCGGAATTCAGTGCTTTTCAGGTAATTATTTTCACCTTTCGGCTTCTTGTATCCGTGAATTATTCCATATTATTATGATATATTTATGTTACTTGTTGTTAACATATACCTTTTTCTTAAAAGAGTAGAATAACATTAATTTTTCTGATTCTTTGTATATGGCGACATACATGGTTATATATCAGTGTTAAGTATAAAATATAGTTTATTTTCAAAAATATTAATCTGTAATTGATTGTTCATGGAACCAACAACCTGCAGGCTTTGGTCTGCACAAGTTCAGGGAAAATGGAAGAGGCTATCATAAAAGAGTTTAAACAATTTGATATTGTTACTGACTGCTCAGATCATGCATACAATACCCATTCTCCATCTTCATCGTCTACTACTAGTAACGATGCCTTCACCAATTCTAATAGTAAAGTACACAAGAAAATCATGCAAGAATGGAGTATTCTTGAAGCAAACCTTCCTGATACGATCTTTGTTCGAGCATACGAAGGAAGAATCGATTTAATTCGAGCTGCAATTGTAGGTGCCAATGGCACTCCTTACCATGACAATATCTTCTTCTTTGATATAGCATTCCCAGCAAATTACCCTGATGTTCCTCCATCAGTAAAGTATCGTTCCTACGGCCACAGACTGAACCCTAACTTGTATGCAAATGGATATGTCTGTTTGAGCCTCTTAAATACTTGGCATGGCAAAAATAATGAAAAGTGGATGCCTTCTGAATCTTCAATTCTTCAGGTTTTAGTTTCACTTCAAGGGCTAGTTCTAAATACAAAACCCTACTTCAATGAACCTGAAGGAAAGCCATCTGCATCCTGGCAGGCATATAACAAGGATGTGTTCATTTTATCTTGCAAGACTATGCTATTTACTCTCAAGAACCCTCCAAAGAATTTTGAGGGTTTTGTTGCACAGTTTTTTCGCCACCGTGGAAGCACTATACTTAAAGCTTGTAATGACTATATGAATGGTCAAGCTAGCGTTGGTTATACTATAGAAGACGAGTCCTCAAAAATCGAAGTACCAGATAAGTTCAAACAAGATTTGGAAGGGATTTATAAGCAGCTTGTGGAGGAATTCGACAAGAATGGAATTCTGAAGCCAAAAGAAGCTGATGAAGTGAAGAAGGAAGATGAGGTTTTGGAGGTGAAGACAACTGGGAAAAAGAGGAAAAGAGATCATTCGACGCAGGTCAAGCGTGAATACTTCACTAGAAGCAAAGCAAGATCAAAAAAGAATATCAGCCTCAAGAAGAAGAAGAAGAAAAAAAACCATGGGAGTATATTAATCAATTAATGAGTTTTAATATAGTCTCTCTTTGTTTATAAAATTAAATAATTATATATGTGCTGAAGTGGATTAATGTTAGAGTTGAAAATATTTTATTTAAATTTCTTTTTTTTTTCCATATGTGGGGATCTTTGAATTTTCCGTGCTGATCTCTTCTTCTTCTCAGTGATCCTTTTCTTGTGATTTTAGGTTTCTCATGGCCACATATTCCCCTTTGCAGTGAATTAATGATTCTTTTGAAACAGAGAATAAAAATTTTAAGCAACCCCTTTATTGCATTAGAACTTTTGTTTTGTGACGTTTATAAATTTTTTTAAAGTGCTAATATTGACAGTGACTCGCTCGCTCGCATGAGATAAATATTTTTTTTATTATTTTTTTGAATAAAATTACCCTCATGTATTCAGAGGAATAATTTCATTTAATTAAAGATATATCAGACAATCTAAAATGACCGTTACATTTATCGTTACTCTCTTATTTTTTTTAATGTCTATGATATCAACTATTTATAAAGGGGTGAAATTTTTATTATGCCTTATTTAACATTGGTGTTAACTTTGTACATCAATGCAACAATACTTTATATGGCATTGGAATTTTTGTTCATGATGGCAATTCCACCAACAATATTGATCATCAATTTTTGGCAGAATGGACTCACTGTATTTTAGTACACATCCTACTATAACCCGTATAATAATATGAAATGAAACTCATCATAGTTAGTCCTTTACTAGCCATGTGCACTTAAGTAGCACCACTTTATTAGATAGTCTATGTTTTTTTCTTTCTTTTTGTTGCAAATAATAAAAATATTTTATTGACGGAATCAATCTGTTTTAGACCCACTTATCCTTGTTTGTATCAAACCCTGTAAGAGATGCTTTCTACTGCTTTTCCAAAATGCTTTCATATAGCACAACTAGAATAATATGTGTGTATAGTCTCAACTTAGCTAAAGCTAGTAGGCTTGTACATGATTAGCTGATTTGTCTTTAGGTTATAGTCTACTTTCTTTAGTGAATGCTTGGTTGTGTAGCTTTTTATGACTAGTGCCTCTAAAAAAAATCAAATGTTTGTGCATTACCTTCCATGTGGAATAGAATATGTACAGTGCACTCGAATTGTATTCTTTTTATATAATTACCTAATTTTTGTTTATTTTTATCATATTCACACCTTGAAAAGAAAATATATCTATTTTTAGTTTGCGGAATAAAAGTAAAAAAAAAAATAGCCATGTTGAAATTCGTTTTGATTTTATTTATATTTAACGCTCTTGATATTCAACAATAATATAAATCTGAATATTTTAAAGTTCGAGTTTGGTGGATCTCATAAAAATAAAAAAAATTACATGAAAACTTGAATCTAATAATTTAAATGTAAATTTTTTGTTACTTGAAGTTGTGAATTTAATTTTTAATATTGGAATAATTTGTTTCATAAAAAAATAAGGGTGTGAATCAGAATTAAAATAAAGAATTTCGATTCCTAAAATTTGATTCGTTAAAATTTTGTATAGAAATCACCCATTCCCCTCATAGGGGTAAAAAATAATTTTTCATTCCCACAAAATAAAAAAAAATTAATTATACATTTGTTACAATTTTAAATATTTTCATATATTATTAAAATTTATGAACTATAATATTTTTGAAGTAATGAAATAAAATATATAAATTCATAATAATAATTATTTAATATATATTTATATACAAATAAAATTGCTTCTGATTTAAATTTTCTTGTAAATCAAACACTTTATTAAAATTTTTATTTCATTTCTAATTTTTTCCATTCTAATTTTGATTTCTATTTCAATTTGAAAGTATAAACCAAATGACTTTTTAGTTGAAAGTCTTGTTTGGGTGTTTATATAAATTGTACAAAGTTCCTTTATTAGGTACAGTTATAAATCACGCCCTAAAAATCTACTAACATATATGGCATGATCACAAATTCATAATTATTAATTTTTTTCCATAATATAAAAGACAAAAAAATTAAGCCAATGTAGAGTTTTTTCATAATAGAGAGGCATATGCATGTATAATTTCACATATATATATGCTCTTGTTGTGGTCCTTTTCTCCTTAATTAATCACCTTACTGCATACATAGTCACTATCCAACCAAATAAATTAGCAAATCTGACCCAACACGGCACGCCTGCTTATCACTCCAGTTATTCTATAGTTTGTACATACCGATATTTCTCTTATGCATAAAGAATGCATTGTGCGTATAATTCTTTCATCTATACATGAATTCCACATTACCATAGTTTTTTTAGCATGGAGGTGGAGGAAGAAGATATTCCAACTCCCACCTCTTATAAATGATAAAAAACTATTTCATTCTAAATCGATGGACGACATTACCATAACTTAGTTTATTTGACAAAGTCTTTTAACATTAACTGGCTTTGTGATTGCGTTTCATGTACTCTTAGGACAAAATTAATTTCAATTGCATAAATATATACAACTTTAATCATTGAATTGCGTTTTGATTTATAATTTTCTTTTATTTATATTAACGGTTAAATTAAATAAGTAATAATTTATATGTGTAGGATGATAAGATTCTTTAAAAATCTTCTAACAATTAATTTAGTATTTGGTATACATCAATTTCTCAAATTTAAAATGTCATTTATGTAAAAAATTAATCGTGATTCTGCGTAATGCGCGAATTGTAAAAAAAATGATATAAATAATTTGAATGGAATAATAATTAAATAAAATAAATTTTATTAATTTTATTTTCTTTAATTTTTGTTGCCATAATTCTTTAGTTATAATAAGATTTGTTTTTAGAATTATTAGATTAGTTTTTTTAAATAAAAAACTATTAAATTAGTATTAAAATATGTAAAATAGTGTTTTAGTTAAAAAATAATATTAAGTAATTACTATAATTTTTTAATGGTTTAGAAAAAATATTTTGAGTGATTTAAGGTAGAAAAATACGTAAAATTTGAGTAGTATTAAATTATGTATAATAGTATTTTAGTTAAAAAAATAATACTAAATAACTATTAAAAATGTTTTACTTTAAATAAAAAATTAGAAATTTTAATAGCTTTACACGTTAAATTTTTAAGTAAATATTCAAATATGAAGATAGAAATTTGTTAAATTTTTTGTTTAATAATTTTAAGACTTAGAATTTAATATATATATTTCCTACTAGAAACAGTTTTTATGAGCTGATTCAATGATTATTGATTAATTTTTTAATTTTTTAATAAAAAATTGGATGGGGTGGGGATTAATTTTGATTCATGGAGTATATGTTATACTGATTTTTTTGGGATAATGTAATTACTGACTAAGAAACTTATCAATAAGACCTACGTTATTGTAATATAAATGGTTATAAAACGCACTCGTATCCTATAATCAATGCAGCCACATATATGCACAAAGGAATTTGCACAGATTCGGAATCTTAATTGGCACATCATTAGAAGATAAACATCTTAACAACTAAGATTATACTATCATCTAACAGATCGTAATTCAGGATTTCTAATCCCTTAATTAATTCGTCATTCATAACTCCCCGAAAAAAATACAAGCATCAACTGGTGATGTTAATATAAATCTTGTGTTCACGTACTTGGCGCACCTTTTCAAAAGTGCCAGCCGATTAATTTCACAATCACCGTCCAAATTCCACATCTTCTTCGACCCACCAGTGAAATCAAGTGGGTCCACATGGAGATCACAAATTTGTTATAAACAAATCACCATCACCGTTGATAATATCAAGATCAAGACTTTTTTACAGTGGGACCCACCTAAAGCAACAAAACAACATTCCTCCTGTCATCACATCAGCGACTGTAGAATAGTACAATTTGTCTTCTGAAAAAACACTCTGATCTCTCTGCTCTCAGCTGATGGCGCTCTCTGTGACCGCAAAACCTCAACGACAAGCAGCAGCAGCAGCCAACGGCATTGCCAGTGGCAGCGGCGAGATCGAAGAAGTCGACGATTTCCACAGATTCGACGTCGTTTCGGACTCGTCAGATCACTACTACGTCAACAGCAACGCAACCAAAGTGAACAATATCTCCACGAAAGTCCACAAAAAGATCATGCAAGAATGGAAAATCCTCGAAAAGAACCTCCCTGATTCAATCTACGTTCGTGTTTACGAGAATCGCATCGATCTGCTGCGTGCAGCAATCGTAGGCGCTTCAGGTACTCCATATCACGATGGGCTCTATTTCTTCGACATTGCTTTCCCTTCTGATTATCCATCAAAACCGCCTCTTGTTTACTATAGATCGTTCGGGTTAAGGATTAACCCGAATCTTTACGCTAACGGGCGTGTTTGTTTAAGCCTAGTTAACACGTGGCCTGGTAAAAAGAGCGAGAAATGGAACCCTAATGAATCGACGGTGCTTCAGGTTCTGGTTTCAATTCAAGCTCTTGTCTTGAATGAGAAACCGTATTTTAATGAACCGGGTCACGGGATATGGCCTGGTCGGGTCATATGGGAAAAGAGATCGAATTCTTATAGCGAGGATGTGTTTGTGCTGTCGTGTAAAACAATGCTGTTCAACTTGCGCAGGCCGCCTAAGAATTTTGAGGGATTTGTTGCGAGGCATTTCAGGGAGAGGGCGCAAGTCATATTATTAGCCTGTAATACGTATTTTAATGGTCAGGTTAGAATTGGGTTCTATAATTATGGTAGTACTACTCCAAGCGATGGATTTTCATCGTCGAGCTCGAATAGTTCGAGCGTTGAAGTGTCGCAAAGGTTCAAGGCACTGATTGCTCAGTTGTATCCGGAGCTGAAGGTGAGCTTTACTAGGAATGGTTCTTCATTGGGGAATATGGTCGAGCAATTGAAGGTCGAGAGAAAGTCATTTAAGAAGCAAGTAGTCGCTAAAAAGAAAAGTAGTGCTACTGCTACTAGTAGCAGTGGGATTGCTACAAGGGTTTTGAACAAATTAAAGAAGGTTTTGGGATTGAAGAAAAAGAGGGGAAAAAACTTCGTTAGATTGAAGACTACTAGTACTAATACTTCTTGAAGGATGTGAAAGGAAAGGAAAAAGCTTGAAGGACGTGGCAGGAAAAAAGAAAGGAAGTGAGGGACCCAATAGGAATTTTACTAGACTTTCGACAAGATAAAGTGAAAGATAGAATTTGATTTAATGAATAGGTTTTTTGAATAATTATGATGATTATATATAACTTGTAAGGTACATAATTTGACTCGTCATAGGTTGAGATTATCGGTGTAATCTCTTTTCTCTTTAACCTTTCGATTCTTGAAAAAAAGATATATAATTTTATTCTTATGATCTTTTTTTCTTTTTATTAAAAGAATTTAAAGTCATTTGTTACATGAATAAATCATTTTCTTTTTAAGGAAGTTTGTTTCCTATTTGCTGTTTTTTTTAAGATTATCCGTTTGATTTTTTTTCCCTTAACCGTCTCTCAGAATCTTTTTCTTTTTATTAAAAGAATTTAAAGCCGTTTGTAATGTAAATAAATAATTTTCTTTTTGAGGAAGTTTGTTTCCTCTTTGCTATTTTTCTTTTTTAACCTCAAGGCCTTCAACGCAATGTCTATCACTTGCTACAAGCTGTTGTAGGTGGCTAGCTGAGGTAGTAGCTTTCCTGGCAGTTCAAAAGTTGAGGAAATTTGAATAACATTATCAGCAATCTATTAGCATAGTTTAATATTATCGAGTCATACACAAATCATCATATTATGACTTTTTGTGCCCGGAATTAAGCTCAGACGAAGGTTCCATTTGCAATTAAGAGTATCAAATTTCAGAGGGTCATCAGAAAAATATATATATTTTCTAGTTCTTGAAGAAGAGTCATTAGAAACATAAAATAATCTTTTAATTATTGGAACAAAAAGAAGAATGGCTGTCCTGCATTGTTAGCTTCATAGCCAAAGCATTACCCGATCCATCAAGGATAAAAAAATAAAATAAAAAAAAGTGTGGCCAATAAAAATGTAGAATTATAGTATCGTAAATACATGGACGAAACAATAACTTGGTGTCCTTTATATCGAAGAAGGATAAAGCAAGGCATGGTAGACCATTTTTCTTGTTGAACATAAAGGGGCCCTTGTTATGAAGATTCTGGTTGGCGATTTTGGACCAAGCGATAGGTAAGCCTGCTTAAGGAAACTAGTACGACTACGTCAGCATATTCTAATCAATTTTTAATGTGAACAATGAGCCCATTTCCATTCAATGAGGCAGCAGATGCAAATTGCTAGTTACAAATGCAAGATTGGAGGTCTTTCTTTTTTTTTTTTTTTTTTTAAGCTAGTAAGTAGAATGAGGTTCGAATCTTATTTTTTTCATCTGAATGTTGACACATTTTACCATTTAAACTACTTACGAATTAATCTCTCGTACTTTGTTATCTACGTTTTTAACAATAGAAATTTCATGGTTCTGCTCGTTGACTTTACCCTCGCACGTTAGAAACAGCAGCATAGTCCCCAATTTTAAGAAATTGGAACTTGCACGGGAGATGGTATGATCTTGGCTTGGAGGCCTTATGTCTTTTTAACTACATTGAGCATAAAACTATCGTCCCAACAAATGAAAGAAGAGGAGTCCTGGACAGTAGAGCATTGCAATTGATATGGCCAATGCAAGTTATTTGTGAATCGTAAGGGCCACAAGTAAGTCAAGATTCAAAAGACCATGCTACTTCTACAAACCAAGAGACGACCAACCAGCAAGAAGCTTGAGACCTTCATGCTATGGTTGCAGATTAGATGCATAGTCCAAGTTCATGGTCCCCAAAATTTTTTGAATCATTCTGGAACTCTGCTCCAAAATCTGCCACCATATAGGCCCCATTTCATGCCTGCCCATCTTGGTGCTTTCCGGAAAATTCAGGGACCCAGCTCTGGAAATATTGGAAGATAGGAAAGTTTTTGATGCACTGTCCCCTAGTCTGCTAAATATTGACAATTAGAGAATGAAAATCGTGTGACAATTTGCTGTTGCTTAATGTAATCAAAAGAGACATGAGTCATTTGTGCCACATACAATCAACAAGATACCATTTTCCAGGTCATTTTTATGTCAAGTTCTTGCTTATACGATAGGATTACACTAGCAAATGGAGCAACAAATCCTGTCAAGTTCTTGCTGACAAGGGCGACCTAATTTTGCCACTTGATATGCATATATAAATAATAACAAATGGCGACAGCCCTCGACACTTTTTTTATGTTTTAAAACTTCTTTAAAATAAATGATTTTTACTGTTTAAAATTTCTAACTCCTATTTGATTTTTAATTAATTTTACACAGTATAATTCATTCGACAGATAAATTTCTAAACTTATTGACATAAATTGAATTTTAATGAATAAGCAAGAATTCAAAACTTATTTAAAATTCTATTTGAATCCCATGAAACAACAGAAAATAGAGAAATGTGGGTAGCTTTCTGTCTATGTTTAACTTGAGTGGGACTTTTCTTTGTCAAGTTGCTATCATTTGCCCTGAAAATGTTGTTAAGAGGTCAAAAACAGCATGCAATGGAAACACTTCCAATGTTCATTTCTATAAGCAACTAAAGCAGCCAAGTGGACGTCACAATCTTTGTATGTCAATTGTCTCCACAAATTAAAATTTCAACAACATTGATTAATGAAAAATAATTCTTTTCTTAACTGCCAAAAAAAAGTGGCATGCCCTTAACATTTTCACATGTGCGGTTGAAATTAAAATTAAAAAAAAAATTAATAGTCAAATTAGATCAAAATTGCTATAATTTTATTGTTTCAAGCTTTTATGCTACTAAAAGAGTTGCCCTTTTATCAATATTTGTTGGTTTAAGCGGTAAAAAATTTAAATTTATTTAAATAAGATTTTGGATTCGGTACTTATATATATGAAAAAAATAGATACGGAAGAAGTTTGCTCTTTTATGGATCCACTATATTTGAAAAAAAAAAGTAGTTGTTTTTGTAAGAGAGATTGAATTTTCAATAAAAAAAAATATCATAAACTTTTGAAAATTGCCAACGATAGGATTGAGAATTTAAAATTAAAAAAATGGTTTAATGTATCGACTTATTGATACAAAGTAATGTCCAACTGAATAAGTAATTACTAAAATCAATATTGTTCATTTCGTAAAATAAAAGTAACCGAGTAAGTATATAATATATCTAATTCATTAATAGTATATGTATACACAGTTTGTATCAGAACTGTTTTTTTTTTTTTGACCAAAGTATCAGAACATTTAGAGCAAGCTGTATTTATGATCATTCTCTAAACTTAAGTTATGTAGTGGTTGCTTAATGGTGAAGAGATTTGCATTTATAATTAAACTGGCTTGGAGCGATGGGACGGGAACATATGCATATGCATATGCGTATGGATCTCAATCAAATCTCTATCCCATTGCTCAAGTGGTGAAATTCATATACCATTATTTCATTGTCCCCTTTTTTGCTAGTTGCTTGAGTGAGAGCCTATGCTTGGCTTATGTTCTCTACTCCTCCCTCAACATCTCCTAAAGGGCCAATAAAAAAAAAATTATAAAAATACAAAAAAGATGGCAATGTGCTCTTCATTGCCAAGCATTTTACTTCATTATATATAGAAATTTACTTGTTTTCAAAAAGATTAATTTACTAATTTATACACTTTGTATATATTATCCTTAATGATTTTATAACAAAGAAATAAAATTGAGGACTCATCCACATTGCTTCTTCCAATTTTTTTTAATTGTAGTGGGGAAGGGATGGAGACAGCAACATATCCTCTCCAATTACTTTATAAAAAGGATAATTGTTATTTTTCATGTGTTTTGGCTTTCTAACATTTGAAAAAATATTTATTCATTCTTCATATTTGTAATAGTTTATATTTATTAATTCCTCTATGAGGGATGAAATAATACACAAATTGCAAATGTCAGAGATGAATAAATATTTTTTCAAATGTCAGAAATGAAATAGTATATTAGAACAAAATATAAGGGGAAAATAATAATTCTCCCATATAAAAATGTTAGGCCTAGATCTTAAAACAATAAAAACTGTCTATAACAGCAGGTCAATTGTGTTTCAAAATTTTTTTTTTTTTGAAATATAAATATACTTGAGACACAAAAAAAAAAAAGTTTCAACCATTTAGTTTTTTGAAGTGTTTAATAAATTACACAATAGTATCAAAATTTTCTTTTTATTTTGATTTAAATTATTTGTATTCAGAATTATTTTACTTTAAATCATTCAATTTAACCAAAAATTCATAAAAATAATAAAAATGTTTGAATAATTAATTTATTACGCCAAAATTTAAATTCCAAACAGTAATTTAAGTGTAAACATGAGATTAATTTCAGACTTTATTTTAATCTTCAGGTGTAAACCTTTAGAAAAGTTATTACCTTTTCACCAACAAAGAGAAGTCATCTCAAGAACACTTCTTAAATATGTATATTGCACAAGACTGACAACAATACAAACAAAGGACATTGAAAATAACACCCAACAAAACTCTTCCCTACACCATCTTCTCCTTTCTCCTCCTCCTAAACAAGGGAAGTGACCCTTTCTCTGTTCCTCTACTACCGGGCACATCACTCCTCTGGCCTTTGCCAACCCAAATAAAAAATTGGATCTTTCTAGCAAAGGACCAGATTCTGAAACATTGGGATTGGGATTGGGAGAGGAAAAGATTGGGGTAAGTGTATGTGAGAGATGTGGGATGCTTCAGGCATTGATGAATCTGCTTTCTTCATGTTTTAGGCCATTTGGGCATAAGCAAGACAATTATAGTAGCAGTGGTCGTCACGGTAGGTTTGAGTCTGTTGGTGGTGTTAGTAGAGAAGGTAAAGATGGATTACTTTGGTATAGAGATATTGGAAGACATGGGTCTGGTGAATTTTCAGTGGCTGTTGTTCAAGCTAATCAAGTACTTGAAGACCAAAGCCAGATCGAGTCTGGTTCGTTTGGAACTTTTGTTGGTGTTTATGATGGTCATGGTGGCCCAGAAGCCTCTCGTTACGTCTGTGATCACTTGTTTAGGCACTTTCAAGGTTCGTTCTTTTATTTATCCTTTTTTTTTTTGGGAAATTTTGTGAATCATCCTGTTATCTTGGTTGATTCCCTTTTTTTTTTTTGTGCATTTGGATTCTTTAATGGCTTTTAAACAGCCACGTTTCTTTGAACTTTTGTGGGTTCATGGATTGGAACTGCTAGCAGTGATCCTCAATCAATTTCTTTTTTCCAAAGTTTCTTCTTTTAGCTGGGCTTTTTACAGACTTTAAATGATATATAAGTGGTTCGCAGTTAAATTAGATGTTCCCTGAACCTTTTTTTTTAAAAAAATAAGGAAAAAGAAGTAGTTTTCTTGTGTCAAGAATCAGGATCATTGCTTGTTTTGTTTCATCGGATTTCAAAAAGTAGACTACAGCTTGTGTTGGTTTGGCAACTGTTAGATGTACCTTTCTTGCTTTTGACATCCAAGTAGAATGCAATTTTTAGTGTGTCCTTATCTGTTATTATCTTCTTTATGCTTGTCAATTTTTATACATGACTGTTAAAGATATTTCCATTTTCATTTTGTCTTTTGTGGAAGCTCTTGAAAGGTTGCTGCTGCTGCTTTTGATTGGTCTTTTGAGGTATCTCTGTTCTTTTCTCCTCATTTCCCTCCAACCAAACATAATGTTACAGTTGGAATTTGGCACAAGATGGTTAAGTGTAAATTGCTCTTTGGCTGGCATTTAGTAAGGGACTCATTGAATTGTAGGTTTAAAGCTAAGACTAATTCAATTTTTGGTTTCAAAACCAATTTACTGTAGTTTCTTTCTCCTATTTTGAAAGCTAAGGAACTGCTTCAAATATCGTTACCCCAGCTCCAACATTCTTTTATGTTTTGAAAATATTTTGTCTTTGGCTTTATTAAGGAAATATTTCTTGTTGTTAACTTCAAGGAGGAGCCTTTCTTATGTTGGCATTCTTAGGATTTGTGGTTATGCAGCAATATCAGCTGAGGCACAGGGAATTGTATCAGCAGAGACTATTCAGAGAGCTTTTCACGCAACAGAAGAAGGGTTTACTGCTCTTGTTTCCGAGTCATGGAC
Organism: Mallotus repandus; assembly: GCA_949671775.1. NCBI lineage: Eukaryota > Viridiplantae > Streptophyta > Magnoliopsida > Malpighiales > Euphorbiaceae > Mallotus > Mallotus repandus. Next base: position 13,524 of record CATIWM010082087.1, read on the forward strand.
TACTAATCCCCAAATTGCAACTAATGGGACTTGTTGTCTAGTTGGAGTGATATGTCAACAGACACTCTTTGTAGCAAACCTGGGTGATTCTCGTGTCGTGTTGGGAAAGAAAGTTGGCAATACTGGAGCAATTGCTGCTATACAATTATCAACCGAGCATAATGCAAACCTTGGGGCCATCAGGCAGGAGCTCAAGGAATTACATCCACATGATCCCCAGATTGTTGTCCTTAAGCATGGAGTTTGGAGAGTTAAGGGAATCATTCAGGTTACTTCTAATAGCCAACTAATCCATTAAATTTTGTCAAATAGAAATGAATGCCAAAGACACTTTTGGATTTTCTTGTGCCTTCTTGCATTATTAGCCATATTATCTATTCAAAACTTTTGATGTTTTTTGCTAGTGCTGAGAAATTTTTTGAATTTTCTTGTGCCTTCTTGCATTATCAGGCATATTATCTATTTCAAAATGTTTTGATTTTTTTTGTTAGTGCTGAGAAATTATGTAAGTGTTTGATTGGATACCTTTAGACCTTGGATATCCAATCAAGGAAAATGATTTTGTTGATAATTTGGGGATTCAGTTATGAATGCTCTAGTAACTAATCAAACATTTGTTGTCGTTGTTAATGAAAAATTAAACTCTTACCTATTATGTCCTCTGTGATAGGATATGTAACATCTGGATAACTGTTAGAGAGAGTTTATATTTTAGTAAAAGACCAGAGCAAAGCGAGGTGGGCTCTAACAGAAACCACATCATGCATATATCCGTCTAAGGACATTTCTAAATTACTCTGTTCAGGAAGATTTGCATGGTTGTTTGTTGGTTGGAAAAGCATGTGTTAATACATTTGAGGACATGAAAATATTTCTTAGAAAAATGTAGGCCAATAAATTCTTTGAAGTTTTTTTACATTGTAGTAGCTTGAAATTTTCACAAACACCTAGGCATAGAAGTTCTGTGCTGATAGAAGAAATACATGTCATTTTTAGCCAGGGATTTTGTGATTTACATTGTTGGTACACTTGTGACAATAAGCAATTTGATAATGAAATGAGTTTGGATCTCCTTTCTCTCTTTACCTGGTTTCCTGACTTGGTATATGTGTCATGGATCCTTGCATCATATAATGGTTTACTTATGAAGATCTTGTTCCTCAGTTTTCATGGTCTTGTTCCACTACAAATGGATATATTACATTACAGACTCCATCATTGACTTCTGTGCAGGTTTCTAGATCTATAGGTGACGTATATATGAAACATGCAGAGTTTAACAAGGAGCCAATTAATGGAAAATTCAGACTCCCTGAGCCAATCAACATGCCTATCTTGAGTGCCAATCCAACTATCCTTTCCCATCCTCTCCAACCAAATGACTCGTTCCTCATATTTGCATCTGATGGTCTTTGGGAGCACTTGAGTAATGAAAAAGCTGTAGATATTGTACACAGCCATCCACATGCAGTAAGATCCTTTACTTTTTAAATGTTTTCAGTCTCTCTTGTCTAAAATTGCATTCATATGGATTGATTGGCTTAAAGATTATCTTTTAAGTTCTCTAGTAATTTGTTCAATAGCATTAAACATTACATTGTCGGAAATTGTTTAGTGCATTACTGTATGTTGCTCGAGTTTTCTCTGCATGTTCCGGTGTTTTCCTTGCTCAACATGTATGGAACATCAAATCTTGACTAAGATTTCTATTAGCCACCCTATTTCTATAGCGATTTTCTTGTTTCCCTTATCTTTCACATACACTCTGTATAATTGGGATTATAATGGAGGGATAAAGAATACAACCTGCTTAGTTCACAAATGATTGAAATGCTGTCCTGAGTGAATCAGCTATTTTCCGGCTGTGTTCATGAAAAATTGCATCATTCTCTTTCTCTCCCTCTCTGGTTCAAATAAGCAGTGTCCGAAAGGTCGATTATGATAATCATTAGTGTTAGTTTGCATCAGGTTTTGTAGAACTCCACTGCCGTTACCTGCTGCATTGTTTCCATTTGCGTACATGATCCAGCTCCCAATTTGCTCTTGCTGCTTCTCCTTTTTATCTGTGTATAGTTCAACTCAACTGTTCATATTACCAAGATGTACTCATGAACTTCTGAATGCAGGGAAGTGCCAAAAGGCTTGTCAAGGCTGCTCTCCAAGAAGCAGCAAGAAAACGAGAGATGCGATATTCAGATCTAAGAAAGATTGACAAAAAGGTTCGACGCCACTTTCACGACGACATAACCGTTATTGTTTTATTCTTGAATCACGATGATATATCCAGAGGCACAGTGCAAGACCCTCCGGTCTCCGTCAGAAGTGCTCTGGAGCATTGATCATTTTCATTTGTGAACTGAAATTCACAAGTTTTCGGCTTCCTCTGGTGATTATGCGTTCAACAGACCAACTGCCAAAAATTTATATCGTCTTCTTTATAGATATAGAGCTGCACTGACAGAGCGGTTGCATTGTACTCTTTTCGGACACCAATGCTGAGAACCTACTTTACATGTTTATGAGAGGCTTTAAATTTATATGATGTTGTTCATTAGAAAATCACTTTAATTTATCCCTCGTTTTAAGGGTGGGTGCGATTATTTTAGAATTCGTGAGTTTACCAAAAGATAAAGTTTACCCAACACTTTGAAGAAATTCAAACTTTTTACTATATAAACTAATAAATATTACAATGGTCATAAATTTTATTTAAAAAAAAGATTCCTCATTAAAAATCTATAAATTAATATTTATTTTATTGATTATTGTAAAATATAAATAAAATAAATATTTTGTATAATTTATTTCATATTTAATTTTTTAATTTCATCTTTAAAGAAAGTTATTCATCAATTTACAAAATGTGGTATAAAATAATACCTATTTTATTTAATTATTTTAAAGCGACTAAATTAATCAAATAGTTTTAGTAAAACAGAAACTAGTACATATATGTGTATATATTAATGTTATTTGCGGAAGAAACGACATGTTGCTCCCTTCATTCTCCGTGGATATCTTAGATATATAGAATTAACGAACAAAGAGGTAATAATATAGGGGCAATTGAGGAATGAAGAAATTGATTACCTTACTTGAGCACAGGCAGCGTAACCATTAAAAATGGAGTTGTGTCTCAGGTGACCTAGGCCTAGCAGAGAAGGTTGATGAATCTACCATCATCTCATCTCCCCTTCTTCAAACTCTTAACTACCGATCTCTGCTTGATCCATCTCTCACCAACTGACTCAACTGCCAAATTATGTGCACCAAGTCAAATTTTCCAGCTATTATTCTCGCTCTGAGTCTACTGGCGAGTCTATCCGAGTCGGCACCTCAACCCTTCAGGAGAGACCCCGGCCATCCTCAATGGCACCACGGCGCTTTTCACGATGTTCGCGACGGCGTCCGATCGGACGTCCGCCGCATGCTCCACACTCGTGCTGAGGTACCGCTTCTTCTCTTAAACAGCATCTATAATTTATTACTTGCTACGTTAATGATCATATCACAATAATTTCATTTGATTTTTTTTTCTTTTTTCTTTTTCAATGCGTTGTGCAGGTTCCTTTTCAAGTGCCGTTGGAGGTGAATGTAGTGTTAATTGGATTTAACGGAGATGGAGGATATAGGTACAGCTTAGATACTCACAAATTGGAAGAGTTTTTGAGGACTAGCTTTCCTAATCACAGGCCTTCTTGTTTAGAGACCGGCGAGCCACTCGATATTGAGCATCACCTTGTTTATAATGTTTTCTCTGTAAGTTCCTTGCTAACTGACCTTCTTACAGAAATCTATTCTTAGGTCTTTATTTTTATTGAATTGGATTCTATCAACTATAAGGTTCCTGAACATGATAGTTGACTGAATAACACTTCAATTGAACTTAATTATTGCGTTGTTAGGCTTAAAAAAAAGCTGAAAGAGTTGAATTCTAGTAATTATACTATTTTAGGTTTCAAAACATGAGAACTGGATCAATACAATCAACATAAATTATTGCATTTTTAGACTTCCCAAACAGGGCGTTAGTGTTTTAAGTTCTACATTTTGTTACCTGGACCGATCCTACAGGCTGGGCAGCCGGAGTTGATTGCACTTGAGAAAGCGTTGAAGGAGACAATGGTTCCAGCTGGGACTGCAAGAGAGGTGAGCATCATTCTGTGCGTTAAGTTACTTAAATGTATTATTGTATTTAATCTTTGTTTCTGCAATGCTTTATAGACTGATTTTGGAAGGGAGGTGCCTTTATTTGAGGTGGAGGCAACAGTTGTGGAGCCTGTGTTTTACAAACTTTATTCTTATATTTTTGACATGGAGTATACGGGTTCCGCCATGGAGAATGATAGACCTGTTCCTAATGCAGTCTTTATCGTCAATTTTGATAAGGTACAGTTTGTAATACAATAATTTCTATGACTCACCTGGTCTTTGAAGAAAAGAGTAGGGATTACTTTTGCTGCTTTTCTTCTGGATAATAACTATTTTGGTGGGAAAAGTATGCTCTAATATTTTCCCAAATCTATGTCTGTTGTTTCTGTTACAGGTAAGAATGGATCCTAGAAATAAGGAAATTGATCTTGACAGCTTGATGTATGGAAAAATTGCCCAGTTGACTCAGGAGGACATGAGTAAACAAGAGGGAGACTACATCTACCGTTATCGATATAATGGAGGAGGAGCAACTCAAGCATGGCTGAGCTCAGACAGGTATGATGAGTATGATTGATGTATTCATGTCTTAGGAATTCTGATTCCGTATGTGCGTGTATGTGTGTCTAGTGAAGCATCAGTGCCACCCTCTATCAGGATTCGCCGGTGACATTATTATTGTCAAACGCTGCTATTTGAGCAGTTGTACCAACACCTAATGTGAATGATTAATTTCTGCAAATGGTCAGTTGGAAAATAGAGATGAAGCTTATGTTACCAGAAGTTGAAATTTTTTCTTCAAGTTGTGAATCCCTGCTTCCAGAGAACTTGGACTCCATTGCTAAGCACAGTGAGAGCTACCATGATAATGTGGATTTTCTAGTCAGTTGTGCTAGAGTTGCAAAACTTTTATTAGAGTTTCTCCTTCCAACTGGACTATGCATTCATTTTGCACATTTTTTTGGGTAGAAAATGATAACTTGCTTGAGAATGAGCATATATATATATATCTCTGTCTCTCTCTCTCTCTCTCACACACACACTCGCTCTCTACTTTCCTGGATCTAACATTTTCCTGTAACATTCAGATTTGTTGTGATCGACCTGTCAGCAGGTCCTTGCACATATGGAAAGATTGAAACTGAAGAAGGAAGTGTCAGTTCTAGAACATTGCCACGGATACGGAACATGATGTTTCCAAAAGGTGTTGGTGCAATTAGTGATCATGCTTCTCCTGATATTTTTGCTGGACAACTTGCTGCTTTGGTAGCAACAACAGTTGAGCATCTTATAGCTCCAGATGTTAGGTAATTCTGTTAAGCCCCTTTTACTTGCTAATTGTCAAGCATGTCTTGGATTTGAGAATATTGTTGTCCTTTGTTCCTAGATTCTGTTTATTTTTGTAGCTGATTTTTTGTGCATGCTCAAATGGTTTAGGTTTGAGACTATTGACCTGGCAACGAGGTTGCTAATACCAATAATTGTGCTTCAAAACCATAATAGATATAATATTATGGAGAAGGGTCACAATTACAGCATAAACATTGAGGAAATTGAATCAGAGGTGAGCAGTTTTACATGGAAGTTGAACATGACAAATGCTTTTTATGATTGTGGATACGCTTTCTGTCCTTTCAATCTAAAATGACTATGACTATTTATATTATGACATCTTAGATGAAGTTAATAAAATAAATGAACAAAGGACAAAATAAACTATGATATTATTTTGTTATGCAAAATCTTAAGGCTGCATGACATTGTAGGTTGGAGATCTCTACCCTCATCAGAAATGCCTTACAACCTTATATCATCTGTTCTTCTGTCCGTTTCAGGTGAAGAAGATGGTTCATGATGGGCAAGAGGTTGTAATAGTTGGTGGTTCGCATGCATTACATCGTCATGAGAAGTTGGCTATTGCTGTTTCAAAAGCAATGCGAGGGCATTCCTTGCAAGAAACTAAAAAGGATGGGCGCTTCCATGTGCATACCAAGACATATCTAGATGGTGCTATACTTAAAGAGGTGGGTTTTGTTGTCTTTTACATGTTATATTGTTTTGTTGTTGAATTGCATACATTGTGGTGCATTTATATGTTGGCAAAAACTTGATAGATAGCAATGTAGTCTTTAATAAGTACACTACATTTAGGTTTCCCATGGCCAGCACTGGTCTTCCAGGGGCACTACCAATTCAATTCATGGTCTAGAGACATTAGAGAAGTTATCTTGATAATGAAACGAGCTAATTTTACTTCTTTGTGCTCTCACTATAATATTGCCTTCAGGCTGCCTGTGCATGTCTTTTAGTTCAAAAATTGTTGCGCCATACTGCTGTCTTGAGCTGCTTGCATTTCTTTTTCTTCTTCTTTCTGCTAATGTCTTGATATGAAGACTGAAAACATGCTTGAGCTTGAAGCATTAAACTTTAAATGAAGATTTGTGTCATTTTTCCCCTAATTTACTTGTCTTCCGTCGCAGGAGATGGAACGGTCTGCTGATGTGCTAGCTGCAGGGTTGGTTGAGTTGGCTGATCCATCCCTTTCAAGTAAATTTTTCCTCCGGCAGGTCTGTTCATAATTGCTATATATGTATTATTTGGGATTGATGCAACTTGAAAGTCTCTTAGCTGTACCACTGTCATTTGATTTATTGTCTTGTGGGAATATACTCCGAACACAAGCAAGTAGTCATTTTTTTTTATTCCAGCATTTGCTAAAAATGAATTGTATGCCCCACAGCACTGGATGGATGAACCAGATGATTCAGGAGACTCCATTCTTAAGCATAAACCTCTATGGGCTAGTTATGATTCACGATACAGCAAGGAGAAAAGAAAGAAGAAGAAAGAACAAAAGAAGCAAGGGAATCTGTTCCGCACCTATGGAACAAGAGTTATTCCAGTGTGAGCATGCATCTAGTCCTACAATTATTATCACAGACAAGTTGCATTACATGGTCCTTAAGCCTTAGAACAGTTTAATTGTTCTGCCAACTTAAAATAGGAGTACAGTTTACTACATCAATTTTTTCCACATTACTGAACGTAAAGGTTTAATGTCTTTGCAAATTTTGTGTCAGAATATTATTTCTAACCACAGTCAAGTGTGCTGATGTTAAGAGTTGTTCTTTTGTCACTTTTTGGTTAATTTTTTTCTTTTCTTTGTCTTAAGATTAATTGTGCAAAGAAAATGGTGAACCAATTAATCATACTGCATCCTTGCTGTGCTTTTTTTTTTTTTTGTCTTTGATCATTAAGATTTGGACTTTTACTGCAGCTTTGTGCTCTCATTGGTCGATGTGGATCCACACCTTATGATGGAAGATGAAAGCCTTGTTTGGACAAGCAATGATGTTGTCATTGTACTTCAGCATCAACATGAAAAGATACCTCTGAGGTGAAAGGAAATGATATCTACTTAGCTGTATAATATTCTCTTCACATTTAAACCATTTGCCTGTGCAACATTTATCACCTTAACTCCAGATCAGATCATTTGTTTTTCTAGTTTTCTTTGGCACGTAGCCTGGTTGGCCTTATATGGCTGGCTTTTCACCATATTTTCGTCGATGCATCAGACATCCAATGATTTAACAATTTAGGAACTTCATCAATATCATTCATATTTTTCTTCATAAATTTAGATCATTAATAAATTAAATGATGAGCATTTATATCTCTATCATTGTAAAGTTTGGTTAGTATCTCTTGGATATGCTTACTCTATGCTTGGTTCCCCAGTTTTATTTGTTATGATGGTTCAACTATTTTCCAACTGCATGTTGTGTACATTTATGCTTAACATCTCAAGGTGTATAATTGTGCTATATTTGTGACACCATTAATTATCATATGTAGCTCAAATCAAGTCAATCTTGCCTTAATCCTAAACCAGTTGGACTATAGATACAAATTATTCTATCAATCTGAAATCTTGTGTCTGATAAAATAGCTGCAACATATTTTTTTTTACATAGGTTAGTTATCTATTAGATTGCTATCTTCCCTATAAAGAAATGAAGAAATGCCTGTGATTCTTTTTCATAATTTTGATGTCACTTATGGTTTTTCCTCCTCAATTGCTTGTTGAGACAGCTATGTATCAGAAACAGAGAGAAGGCATGCCTTTCCCTCACTAGCACAGCGACATATTTTGGCAGGGCTTGCTTCTGCTGTTGGTGGAGTCAGTGCACCATATGAGAAAGCATCTCACGTGCATGAAAGACCACTAGTAAATTGGCTCTGGGCAGCTGGTTGTCATCCATTTGGACCATTCTCTAACACTTCTAAAGTCAGTAAATTGCTACAGGATGTTGCCTTGGTAAGGGGAATTTCATTGTTGAAATTCTTTTGGCATATTCATGTCTTTCCTGCTGGATGTGTTTGTCCACTAACAGAGAAAGTCCTTCCTTATTGAGCATTTGTGGTGATTATACTTGATTAGATTCCATTGTCTCTGAAATTGCTGACATACTTTGTTGGCAGAGGAACACAATATATGCACGTGTGGATTCTTCACTTCATAGGATTCGTGACACATCAGAGGTAAGTTTGTTTCAGTTCATTATTATTTTCAGATGACAATTTTCTGTATAGTTCAATGCTTAGGAATCAATTTATTTGGCAGGCTGTCCAAACATTTGCTGCAGAATATCTGAAAACTCCTCTGGGTGAACCCGTCAAAGGCAAGAAAAACAAGACTACAACAGAACTGTGGTTAGAGAAGTTTTACAAGAAAACAACTAATCTGCCTGAACCTTTTCCACATGAATTAATTGACAGATTGGAAAAATACCTTGATGTAAGTCAATATTGACTCAATAATTGTCAGTGTGTTTCAAACATCTAATGGTTATATAACATAAGTTTCTGTTTATTTGGATAATAGGGCCTTGAGGAACAACTTGTAGATCTGTCTGCCTTGTTATATGATCACAGGTTACAAGATGCCCATATGAATAGTTCAGAAATTCTTCAGAGCACAATGTTCACTAAGCAGTAAGTTTTCAACTGATTATTCTGTTTGAAAGCATGTAATGAATTCGATAAAGCTGATTTTGAATTAATGCTGTGTAATGCAGATATGTAGATCATGTTTTGGCAAATGAGAGAGAGAAAATGAAATGTTGCGAAATTGAGTACAAATACCCTGTGCACTCCTCACAAACATATATTTATGGGGGGATCCTTCTTGCTGGGTTTATTGTATATTTTGTAGTCATTTTCTTTTCCAATCCTGTCCGCTGACGAAGCCGACTCAAGTACTGCTCCGTCAATTTCGAGTCATAGATGTTCGTTCAGGTGGGATGGTATAAAAATTTCTCACAGAAAATACAATGTGAAACAGAAAATTTTGACTCTCTCATGTAGCATTTAGTTCAATGACATAGATTGGAGCTTGTACTGAAAAAACAAATTTTGGGTTCTTCGCTTCTCATTGAGAAACAATATTAGACTGTTCATTAACTTCATTGGTCAATCTTGTAAACCTGCACCTCTCATATTTCTACATGCATGTTTTGTACTTAACCTAGCTTTCTGGAAAATTGGTCTAGCCTCTGTCATGGTTTTCGTGTTCTATAGTACCTCTTCACTCTGACCATTGCGTTCGTTTCACTTTTATGAGGTTATATTATATTTTACCATTGAAAATTGTTAAAAGGTCATTGGAATTTCCTGCCTGGCCGCCATTAAACTTGTAATTCTCCCGTTTTCAGTTCATCTTTATAATAGATAATGACAACTTAAAATTTTTCAAATTGAAATTTTATTTTTGATTTCCAATCACTCTATTCAAATATATTACAAGTTATGCAATGCAGGCTCATCTCACGTTTCACATCTCAAACTGAAAATAATCGGCTGCCATTCTCGAAGTTTATACAAGGACTAGTTTAAAATCAAGTTTCTTCATTTAAGTTGCTGATTTGATTATAATCTGCAAGTTCGGGAAGAAAAAAAAATGCAGAATTTGAAAACAAAGTGGAAACAAAATTTTGATCAGACGTAGCTTTCTAGGCTGCAGATGTGCATCAAATAGGCAAGCTGCTGTCAACAGCTTGCTCAGAGCCCAGTGCATATTCATCATCTGAAATTACTTCACATTTTATGCAAAGAATTAAAATTCTAGGCAACATCACACTTTGCCCCACCAATCTTTTCATTCAAGATCTAATTCTTCAAAAAATTCAATAAGGGTAAACAAACAGAACCTTAAAAAAAATTGACAATTAATGGGATCCTCAGAAGTTATGCTTATGATTGTCATCAATCAATTAGATAAAATCAGGTCTCAAAGATTCCATGCCATCATAGGAACCCATTCTCCAATATGAACAAGAACAAAAACTAATCAAAATATTAGGGACTCGTCAAACACAAAATTGGAAGGATGTTGCAGAAACTTAATTCACCAAGCCTGTGGATTACGAAGGCCAAGTGACTCAACGTCTGCATAAAAATCTTAGCCACTTTTTCTAAAACTGATTTTATAAAACCCCAAGAAACAAAAACAATGAAAAAAATCTGATTCAAGGGTTTCATAAAGAGGCATCTCTGTAACTAACCATATACACAAACATTTTTATGCAATAAAAAACCAAACTACAGATAAAAGCAAAGAAGCAGAAAACCCAAGAAAAATGGCAAAGAGACATCTAGGATTAAGAAAAAAACAGATACAAAGAGAACCATTAATAAGCCCCTTAGGTTTTCAGCCTCGAGAGTGTATGAGCAGGAGCTTTTATACACTGAAATTGTGAACTTGGTAGGGTTTTGCCATATTACAAAACAAACCCTATACATTTACAGAGTCCTGTCACCCAAAACAAGCCCAATACTTTAGTCTAAACCTTCTCACCTCTTCCATAGCCCATTGGCACGTGGTTAGCTGAACAAGGCTAAGCCTATATCCACTCCCGAAATTCGCTGGCAACTTCCACTGCCTTGAAAACGAAACAGAATAATGGGTTCAAATCAAAGCATCTGTAGAAAAGGATTACTCTGTGTGATTGAGAGAACAAGTCAATTGTTGTAGAGTGGAGCATAAGATAGATGTTTCAATTTGCTGATAGAATGTGGACACATTTCCTTCATCAATGGTTCAACCAAAAAAAATCTGTATATTGTGACACAGATAAAACGGTCCAATGTACATATATGATATATCAATTTGATCATTATACGTGAAACCTAATGCAACCATTCTACTGGTTAATGGTGGCGACTGAATTTTTTCTCATGAAACTGCTTAGCATATTCGCATGCACGTAACATAAATTAATTTGACAAAAAAACAAAATAAATTAAACGTACTTTTCCTCTATCATCAACTTGGCACAATCAAACTATATACAAGTTATATAATAAAAAAATTATTATTTGTGAAGTTAAATACAATTAATTATTTCTGTAATATTTAGAATTTATTGAAATATAACTAATATTATTTATCTCATATAGAAATATATAATTACAAAATTTTTTTAATAATTAATTTAACGTAACTACTTAAATTATGATTTTAATTTAAAATATTATTTAGACTAAAATAATTTATATTATTTGTTCACAATGATTAAAATTAAAATTAATTTTATAAATTATCAAAAACAAAATTTAATCATTATATATTTTTCTTAATGTCCTTTAAAGGTAATTGCTACTAGCCCCTCTCCCCGTTGATTGAAAACTGCTACTCTTAACCGTCCTTCTTCCCTCTCCTATTTTGTCGGTCTCGGAATTCCTTTCCAATTGTGTCCTTAAAGAATACAGCTTATTACTAAATAGGAAGTCCGTCGGTGCGATAATTCTAGAAAATCCTTAAGGACCTTTACATAATTTCATCTTCATTAGGCCAGACAAATCTTCCAGTCAGCAAAACATGACCACTCAGCTCAAATACCAAACAAAAAGACCTTACGTCACCACGTACGCAATACTTTTATCCTACGTGGCATCGCCATAGACTAGTAAACCTTGTCAACCAAGTCACGTGTGTATATTTCGGTGGACCCCAATATTCGGTTGGACCCTCTCCTACTTCCTCTATATATGCCAAAACCTCGCCTCTTCTTCTCATCGCTTTGCTCTCATTTCCTAAAAGCTCTCTCTCGCGAATCTTCTCTGTTTATTATTTCATATAGAAATGTGCCCGTCTGGAAGAAGTTTAGCTTCGAACGCAGCGTCTTCAGGTGGGTCTCCAGATTTCAGGACAGCATTCGATGTTCTTGACGCAGACCACGACGGCAAGATCAGCAGAGAAGACCTTAAAATGTTCTACGCTGGTTTATCAAACGGTGTCGTCGGAGTTGAAGATGGACAACATGATGATGTTATAGGTTCGATGATGTCTGTAGCTGACTTCAACAAGGATGGCTTCGTGGAGTACGACGAATTCGAGCGTGTTTTGGACGGTAATGTTAAAAGGGAGAACAGGACAAGGAGCTGTTGTAATGGAGTAATGGAAGATGTTTTTAAGGTAATGGATAAAGATGCGGATGGGAAATTAAGTCATGATGATTTGAAGAGCTACATGCAGTTAGCTGGATTTGATGCTAATGATGATGATATTAAGGCTATGATTAAATTAGGGTGTGGAGGTGCTGATGGTAAGGACGGTGTATCTTTTGATGACTTGATTAAGATTTTGTGTCTTGATTTTTAATTCAATGCCTGTTGGACCATACTTAATTTTTAAGCTTTGTTTGTAACAAATCTTTTGGTCCTTTTGGCTGGAAATTTTAACTCAACAACAGCAGAAGCTATTTGCTTAAAACAGGTGCTCAGCTGGATCAAACAGTATTATGTTTGATAAAATATTTTGGTCCTTTCTGTAATTTTAATGATTATTATTAATATCATAAACCCGTTTTCTCCTGTTGTGTTGGCCATAATTCTTAGATGAATAATGGACGGACGTTATTAAATGCAATGAACAGTATTATGTTTTTTTTTTTGGGAATCAAGAAATTGTAATTTTGTGAATAAAAGAAGCTTTAGATTCTCTCATGTCATGACAAATTGACAACTCAAAACGAGTGTCTGTTTCTCTATGATTTTCTAATTTTATGTGCTGCGTTATTTGTCTGTTGTGTTAGTCCAAGAATATTCGATTTGATTGATTTGTGGTGCATAATTTGCAACTAAATAGGTAATAACGAGCGACACTAACTGCTTTTCCACAAGAGAGGCCATACAAATACAACTCAACTTGGTTTACAAATTCTAAGCAACTTCACGAGATCTTTTCTAGGAGACATCTAACTAATGCCATTTTGCAACTCAACTTAATAGTCACAAATGCTTACACCAAATCTATTTTCCCGTTCTCTAACGGCTTCTTTATGAACTTGTAGCATACAAATGTGAGTAAATCTCGCTCCATCTCTGTGATCTCCATGCTGCCACGATGTAGACATAAGTTAGCAAAAGGATAAACCACTGTGTTTTCCATCTCAGGCACACGGTCAATTGAGAAAATAAAAAATTGGTTGATATACAATGGCACCCAATAAGAGATTTACCTGTACTCAGGTTCAAAGTCCATGCCAGAGAGATACTGCTTGGCTTTGCAAATAACAAATGTGTCCAGCCGTGGTGCTGGCACTGTGGAACACACGAGAAAATATAAATTTCTGGTGAAAATAATATAGAGCGTAGTGTTTACAACTTTCATAACAATTCATGTCTAGAGAATAAACGAAGGGAAAAAGAAAAGGAGCCATTTCTTGTAAAATACCATTATCTGCAAGCTAGGATACCTTTGCTATATTATAAAAATATCATTTGAACAAAAGCAATGAAGCAAAATGAAAGAAAGAGACTTTAGAAGTGCTTATGATAATGTGTCGCAACAAAACAGTTGCAAACCCACCCACCCATTCCATAAACAAGATGGTAAAAGCCTAATAATCCAAAGAACAAGGTGAAACTTTATGCAGAAGATATCAGATAATACAAAATAGTTTCAATGCAGCTCAGCAATTACAAGAGCAAAATGACATAGAATGCTTTTAACATGGAAAATATAATACACAAAACAATTCTCTGTCCCTAGGATTCTATGATGGTTGAGAAAATTAAAATCCCATATCAGATGCAGCTTTATTGATGACAACTTGAAGAAAAAGGTGGCATGAGTTGATTAGCAATTCCAATGACAAAGATGCAACTGCAAGGCTTTGCAGCTAGTAAATTTCCTCGAATTGGCAAAATGAGCTCAGTTCAAGAGTTCACTCTGGCTAGATTGGAATCCTCAACAGAGGGATAGGCTCACGAGAAAACTATTGGGTGAATCCAATAATACAAATGTAGGGTATGCTCATAATAATCCCATCTCATCAAAACTATAAAGTTTCAAATGCAATATTTTTGACTAAAAAGAAATTCTCTCAGCTATGATGAAGAAGACAAATATTCCTCACCATATCCAATTGCAGATCATAATCAAATTAAATGAGGGCCACTAATATTCTCTCCTAAGTATTCAAAATGCTTGACGAAACACAAAATACTCCTGCCCATAATCCTATACAGTAACCATAGACTAAAACTTGATTGTCTAAGATAAAGAAAATTGCATCTGGCACATCTCAGGAACATCATTATACACAGAAGCAACACTATGGTGAACCACTCTTGTTTCTAGGATTTGTTTAGAAAGCTCATTTCAATAATAATACAGACTGGATCATCCTCACACATTAATGTCATATTGCAACTGTCAATTCTACATAAGCATTAGCCGATTAGAGGGTGTTTTCTACTTCCCTCACCATGCTAAAAGCAGAACAAGTTTCAGTATTAGATTCCAACATGAAGCTCAATAGGGCAATATATGAAGCGAAGTATCATACAACTAGCACAGGGAGGAAAGGAAAAAAATGTCTACATGCCTTCAAATATATTATGCACAATGCATAACTAGATCTTGGAATAACAAAAGTAAAGAGATGTCACCTCTGGAATCAATATTTCACACACATTAATTTTTAATAACTGTCTGTAGAACTAGATCTGTTATGAATTTTTCTTGAAATCATCTAAATAAGTTTACAAAGATTCAACATATTTTCATTCAATATACAACTGACTTCACATTACAAGTACAAAAAATTAACAGTGTTGGAATCCCTACGCTCGCTAATAAGTATCCAAGCAACAAAGTTTGAAAACATACCCATGTCATCCTCTTCACTTGTTATGGATTGTTTAAGTATGGACTGGTAATTATCAGGTAATTTTGATAGAACAGTTTCATCTAGATGGTTTCTGAGATCATAGTCACACCTATAGTCATTTGGTAAAATGTCACAATCAGTAATCTTAAAAAAAATTTCCTCAAGCACATTCCATTAGAATGAATAACTAAGGAAATAACAGTTTCACCTTTCCGCAAACATTTGCTCCTGCTCGGAAAGCCGGTTTCTATAGTCATCATTTGTTTGAACATGGAACAAGTACTCCTCAATCTGTAGTAAAATTTGCTTGGTAAAAAAGATTAGCCAAATTGTAAAAGAAAAACATTCTCAAGTGAAATAAAACAACAATATCAATAAAAAAATTCACAGTTATAAAATTTTTCAGAATTTGCAGACACACCTTCTGCAGGCGAATGCGGAGATATGACCTCAATAAAAACTGAGCCCTGTCAAGGTCCATCTGGTAGAGTGACACAGTTAGGGGATCTACACCATCCGTTTCAAATACCTCCACATTCTCTTCCTGTTAAAAAAAATAAAAAAAAAAACACCAATTTCTCTAATAACCATGAAACAATTTAGCTCCAATTAAGCTTCATGCATTCATATACTAAATCAATCATAATTAATTATATTCTAGGTTTAATCAAGAATGAATAGAACATCTAATGCACCAACAGAATAGTTAATTTCAATAACAATAATAAAACCTAGCATATAATATAATTAAAGCTTGATTGTAAAAGAAAATGGAGTTAAATTGCTTAAAATGAGTAGTACCGCTAATTCAATCTGTTCTTTGATTCTCTGAGCCAAAGAAGCTTCATACTGAAGAATCTCCGGTGCAGCTTTCTCATTACGCCATGCTCGTTTCAACAGCTCAACATCAGTGGTAGAAATCAACGTCTCGTAATCATCCATCACCACCGCACTCGTTGACTCCTCTCCAGATCCAGTATTAGCCATCTGATCTGGTTACTAAGCTCTCCCAATCTTAATCTCGATCTTCTTGATTTCTTTCTTCTTCTTTTTTTCCGCGTAAAATTTGAGAGGGAAAACGGTGAAGATTAGAAACAAAACTGGCGGCAAAACTATGTGTAAAACTAAAAACAGTGTTCTCCGTAGAGGAGACAGATCACGAGTTTGTGCGTGAATCTAACACCATTGGATTATATGTCCTTTCAAAAAATGGACGGTAATGATGGTGGGGCTCGATTCACGCACAAACTAGAGATATGTGCCCTCATGTTTGGGTTATTTTTGGCGAAGCAAGCAGATCCGGTGATGCCTTTTATAGGCAAAGGTAAAGAGATACATATGGGCTCAGTTAAATGGATACTAATAGATAAAGAATCCAATACGAATTTAGTGGACTGGATCCATCGATAACAACTCAACATATTCGATTACGATAGTGCCTTTCCTTTTTTCGATATGGTAATCTCGGAATCTAACACGATCACCTACGCAATTCGAGATGCCGTCCACTTACCTTTCCAACTAAATCCAACAGTCAACGCGCTCTTAACCTGTTGGCCAAAACTTTTCATTAGCATCCCTAAAATTCAAATTTGAATTCCATATCCTACCCTCATTCTCCCAAACTTACTAATAACTAAAGAAAAGACTAAATTCAAAGTGATTCAAATTTACAAGGTATTCTATAGCTGAAGGAGATAGTTATGCAATTTTTATGTGTGGCGAGCAGAATTTTTAAATGGGGTGAAATTTAAAATTTATACTTGCATAACTTTCATAACATGAATATTTCCTTTCCCATAGATCTATTTTGCATTTTACATTTAGCTAAATGGCAACTAAAACATACAAACATCAACCTAAAAATTCTAAATTTAGAAATATTTACTAACTCCCAAATTTAATGTAGACCACAATAGTTATTTACAAGCTTTGATGTAGTTGGATTCACCTCTTGAATCAATTGCTCTAGACTCCCAAATCTTAGGCCTCTATCTTGAAACACTAAAGCTCCACAAAGTCACCTTCTTGCCTTAATTGGATTAGTAGCAAGTAGCCTCTCTAACGACACTCACAAAACTTACACTAATTTAATCTTTGTAAGAATACTTAGAGTTTATTTTGTTAATGTGTTTCTCTACTTTTTGTGTCTCTACACAAACTCTCTAAACCTTAGAACACTTCTTAGGTTATTGATGCGGATAGAGTCATAGACGAGCAAACAATTCGATTACTGGACAAATACCAAAAATTGTAGCAGTGGCAGTTTCGTAAATAACTGCAACTTTGGAGTTT